>JABSTT010005147.1:0-19023 GCA_013339685.2 Hyalomma asiaticum
TTGTCCCTTGAGTAACTTAGCAGTGTAGTATCATCAAATTCTCACCTTACTTTTGTATTCCTCATTACCACGTACACCCACCTCTACCCAGTCCAGAGATCAGAATGCGCCCTCTAAAAAACTACTGTGGCTGTGGAGCCACTGCTGATATTTTTTCTCGTATCCTTGTATTTTTGCATACAGCTCCGTTAGCAATCAGCGAACCTAATCAGTGTAAGAATTAGTATAAGTTTTTCTAATCTGAAGGCACCTTATAAAAAGACCGGTCAGGAAAGGTGCACGGCACCACATACACAAGAAGTGCGTTTGATTTCCCTGCACTACCGGAACTAGTTCATATGGTGCTGCACTCGACCATTCGTTTTGGCAGTGCACGATCGCGCCCTGTGAACTCAGCCGTTCGTTTCAACGAGTGAAGGCATCGTGAAGGCTTAGTTCAGACAAATGCCTACACTACCTGTACTGATGTGCAGAGCTAGTGCCGTTCGTGCAGAAGCATTTGCAGCCATGCAGCAGACGACATAAGCATGTGAGTCAGCGGCGTCCTCACGAAATTGACGCCGATCATGAAAGTAGACGACACCCGTGTACGCCAAGACTTCCTCATAGTACCTCGGAATTCTGTTGCGTTTTACGCTAGTTACTTTGAGCGCCAGAACTGTGACAACGTCTTCGAACTCTCCGTCTTACTCGATAATTGTTCGAACGATGGCTGCAGGTGATGCAACGCAATCCATAGCTTGTGCACCAACACCTCTCAAAAGCAGGTAGGCAAGGAACAACACATAGGTCAACGCAAACAAACAGGGGCGAATTGCCGAAGAGTATCAAAATGCCTGCACTACCGGCACTGCGGCATTTCTTTCAGTTAAACGCTAGTGTCACGCTGGACCTGCACTTGCTGAACTGGCGCTTCATGAGTGCAGCAACGACAGCCCTTTCTTCTGAACTCCCTAGAACTAGTTCAGGCCACGCATGGTAAATCGAACATACCTTAAAGGTGCATGTGGTATCGACACCCTGTGCAGCAGTTCGTAGCACCCGTTTTCGCGGAGCAGGTGGAGCTCCATCCGCCGCCACTCAAATGCGTGAAATGAATGTTGAGGTGCAGGCCTGTCGTCTCCCGGAGGGCTAGCTCGAGTAGTTTTTCTTTCCAGTAACCTGTTTGGGCTTGCTACAACTACGGCGATATGCAATAACAAAATCTGCCTCCCGCCCTTCAAAACCACGCGTGCTATTTTTATTATGCGCATCCACGCGTTTGGTGACACGAATAACGCGAACAACGTGCATGTGCATACAGCCTGCATCCTGCCAACGTAATAAGAAAATGTGAAGCTGAAACCAAGCTGTCGTTGTGCATGTGTTGAGATAAAGATATCAAAACGTTTATCACTCTCACAGAATTACTTGCAGTGATTTAGCCGCTGCGCACGTCAGCGACACGGCACATCTACAACCAACGTTAGACTGACGCCGTCGTCTGCACGCGTTGCCTGACTGGCTAGCGAGGCTGCACCAAAATGCTGCACTTACAAGCTGCAAGGTTCAATGGTGCACGGCACTGCGGTGCTACCTTAGCTCCACACCGCCACAATCGAGGACAGCGGTACAGTGGGCACCACTGTACCGCGAGGAATCGAGGACGGTGGTTCAGCGCCCCGCGAAAAGGCGCAGAACGTTTGAGAACCTTGACTGAATCGAATAGACCGGCTTAACATGCTAAAGCAACACACAGGCTATGTAAAGCAACCGGCTACGGAGCCTGACGGAATCGGAAAGTGCGAAGGGAAAACCATATGCCATAACTGGCCTCGTTCTTACCTAGAGTTGTCTCCGTCCCCTGGCGCGCTGCAAACCCGCAATCTTTCAGCTCTTCCACATCTTAGCCACTCGAAAAGAATGTCTAGACTGCAGCAAAAATGACTTCTATAGGAGTGCTGCTAACATAGAACAACCGAACGCGTTGAAAGTGTTCTTCTTCTTCACCTGACAATGTATGGCTTACACCCACTGTGGGGGAGTGGCCAAGAATTGTGTGCTAAAAAATATTTAATCAAAACATTTTGTTGTACAAGTTGGTACATTCTTTTATTTAAGAATGCGGGAATTTCCACAGGGAAATGGCAAAGAGGTATTGAGGATGGTGATTTAATATAGGGAGGAAAAAGAAACTAAAGATTCGCATAACAAAAAATTCGAATATAAGAAATGCTAATATTTGTATTGAACGCTAGTTGTCTAGTTGAATAAATATAACGATACTTCTGACCTATTTGAAAATGATCAGTTTCATTAATAAACAAATCGCAAGCATCCATCTTCCCCTGAGCTTCTCTTCTAGTTCAGTTTCATTAATGTAATTTTGCACTGCGAGCAAACCTTCGTATTGCAGTAACCAGAAATGGAAGCACCAAAACGCAGAAAGGCAGGCATAGACAGGTCTATACGAAGAGCTCGCAAAGGGTATTCTAAGCAGGTTTTCCTGGCAATGATAAATTGTCAGCACGCTCAAAAGGAATTGATCTATCGTCTCTGGCTCACGGCAGAGTGCACACAGCGGTGAAGGAACCCGACGAGACCTGTGTTCATAGAAATTTAGGCTCGGTACACGGCAGCGCAGCCTCGTAAGGGACACTTCCAGTTGACGTGTTTGACATACTGTTCTCCGACGGGGGTGTAGAAGGCGACAATAACCTGTGGACTTTGTCAACGCGGAGTATTTGAACGCTCCCTTGATGATTCGCCTACGAAACCTAGCAGCCGTGACATAAGCGGACACGGGAAAATAGGGCAGAATAGATTCATCTAGAGCAGCCTGCTAAAAAATCAGCACATTCGTTGAGGAGCAGGCACGTACGTAAGGGGGGGGGGGAGAGGGGGCCACAAGCCCCCCCCCCCTCCTTAAATTCGACCAATCAGCCATTAACGCAGGGGTATAGAGGCACAAGTAGAAGTAGCGCCGGGCGCACTTAACCAAATCAAAAACAAACGACGGTCAGGGTACTCACCAAGAAGGGCTATCCAAAATCCTTTATTCCGAAAGCACTCCAATTCCAAAAGCACGGCAACGTTTGCTGGGAGATTCAGCTTCCAGCTCCTGAATCAACAACACAACAGACACACCACACTCTCCGATATGTCTGAGGCGTTAGCGAAACCATCGCCCGTATTCTCAAAAAAGAAACCATCCGAGTTACTCGGAAGCCTATGAGCAGATGCTCTCTATATATTGCCAAAAACTTTTCAACGAGGGAGAGAGCACAAGCCACTGTATACAAAATTTCTGCACTGACTACGACGCGGGTTACATCGGCGAAACGAAAAACCTCAAAGAAAGACTTCGTCAGCGCAGGAACGACCTCTGCAATTTCGCCAGAGATCGCAACCCGACAGCCGAACATTCCCAAGATAGCGACCACCGTATCATTCTTCCTGCCACAACCGTCATATCAGCTGAAACCAATTATCGGAAAGAGTTACGGCTTTAGAGTTCGCGGAAAAAGACAGAAAACTGCGCAAGGGTGGATATTTTAATATATGCAAGAACAGCTTGTTGGAAACGAAATTACCGGAACGAACAAAATGTTGCCATACCGCTTGGAAACCAGAGAAAACGACGTTATCTGCCCGTACTTCGTGCGACTTTTCTTCCTTGCCTTAGTTGTGTTTAGAGAGGTGGTTGGTTGTGTCGGGATTTAGGAGCAATAGGCGACCATGGCTGTTAGCGCCAAACGAGGATTCTCATGTACGGTCAAACGAACAGTGCAAAGACTGACAGGACATACAGATAAAGAGGGCGTTTACTCCACAGGTGGTTTCTCTGTGGAAATATCTTTTTCTTAACTGGAGGAGCTGTGTCTTTGTTGGTGGAGAGCTAGCAGGTGGTATATTGCGGGCGTTATTTATACAGTCGCGTAGTGGGGGCAACTTAGGAGCATTCAGGTGCTTTGTTTGACGGGTAGCTGCGCGCCTTGGGAACACGCACATGCACGGCTTTACTTTGCCCAAACGCGGCGTTTCTCCCTGAAATGACTGCGGAAGCCAACCGAAAGCTCGGAAAAGAATACTTTTATATGGAAAACGACGGCTTCGACGACTCATTAACCCCTTCGATCCCGCTGGCACCTATGCGACCCCCCCCCCCACCCTTTTTCCGCTGCCTGTGTCGTCGGCAAGGCGCCGGGGTGGCGGAAGGAGTAAACCTGGTAAACTACGCTTGTAGCTCTGCGGAAAGGTACTACTGGCAAGCCACGTTCATTCCATAGGTAGATGGCCTGAAAGCTTCCCTCAAACAGTGGTTTGAAATCCATCAGAATACACTGCAAGGTTTGCCAATTTGTTTTGTTAAAGCACGCTTCCAAGCGCAAATTGGAATCTGTGCAGCCCGCCGTCTATTTTTACTTCATAGATATGACAACAGCACTTATCCTTGCGGTAAACAGTGAAAGGAAAAACTGGAAAATAAATACAAGCCATGCAACTGTAGGAACTTCTACGCTTTGCGATAGATGCTTTACCTGAATGCGACAAAGCCCTCTTCCGGAACGTTCACACACTCCTCAAGATATTCGCAACGCTCCCAGTGAGTACACATGCTGCAGAACGCAGCTTCTCGATGATGAGGAGAGTAAAAACATATTTGAGGAACCGGACAGCTGAAGAGCGGGTTAATGGCCTAGCTCTTATGTCCATTCACGTCATGCAAGTCAGTGTTGACGAAGTTATCGCTGTGTTTATGGACAAACCACGACGCATGACATTGCAGCGTGAACCACTCTTTTCGGCCAAGCTGCATGCTCGTTTTTTTTCTCTTCTTTAACATTGACTTTTACTATAATGAAAGACCATTCCCCATGCCGTTCTGTATTATTGCTTCCTAAAACCAATGTTAGCGTTCTGCATCTTTTGTGTCATGAAAGCACCCGTGTTTTGGTTCTGTGTAGAACAATAAAATTGTTTTCCCTAATATGTCTGCTTTTCGTTTAAGAATTGCTGTCAAAGTGCCTTACGTTCTTCTCGCACGCCTGTTGTTTATACAGAGCGTGAGAAGGTGGGTAGAGAATGCGTCCGACAATTTGTCGGACGCTTTCCGGCAATTGTCGAACATCTGCAACATCGGCAATTGTGGTACATCTGTAATTGTCGTACACTTGTCCGGCAAGCCCCCGGCAATTTGTCGCACATCTGTAAGTGGGCGCCTGATTCCCTTGCATTCTCTTTTTTTTTGTCACTCCGATTTCCGCCACTGACAGTTGTATAAGCGCGGCCATCAGGCACGCCGACGCCGGCAGAAACAAAGAACCAGCGCGGCGTAGCGGCAGGCCGGGAGTAGAATGCAACTGAAACCGGAACCGAAACCCGAAATCACATCATCCCCCCACACTTGTTTGAAAAAGAGGAGAATGCTTACAAGAAAAGACGCAGCTGACATGGCTGCAATCCTTATAGATTACTATCACAACACACTATCCCCTAGGCACTTGACAGGGAAAAGGAAAACAATACAATGCACTTCAACACGGAATGTAGCAGCTGTACTTCGCTTGCATATGACATGAAGATAGGGAAAGTACAATACGATGTTCTGCAACACAAGATGTAGCAGCTGTACATCGAATACATATGACATGAAGACAGGAAAAGTGCAATACAATCTACTTCATCAGAAGATGTAGCAGCTGAACATTTTATACATCTGACACGACAACACAAATATATTAGACTGTACTAAGGACAAGGACAATCACAACACGAAATCCTTAAACTTCGTGGGTTTTTTTCACTGTCGTTTAGACCGACGAGGCAGAGGTTGTGCGGATAATGAAAGGGAGCCTTCCGGCTCAGTTAAGCGCCATTCAGGAATATCTTACAGCGATGCCGAATGAAAAGAGTCAGACGAACCGCCTAAGCGTTCCTCAGAGTGAGCTGGAGACTTGACAAGAACGCGATGCATGAGAGCTCACCGGATCTGAAACATGTCCGTTATTGTTATAAAATGAAACTGCATTGGGACTGGGCTTGTCAGTGAGGTGTTCATAAGGTGCCTGTAGAAAGCTGCGATGGTGTTAAGCCATCTGGCACAACCTCATAGTCCAGTTCACTACGAAGTCGGACTCAATTGTATGGTCCGACGTAGCGCCGCAAGAGCTTCTCACACAATCCACGTCGTCGTATCGGCGTCCAGACCCAGACAAGATCGCCGGGTTGGTATTCGGTGTGGCGTCGTCGAAGGTTTTAGTGGCGCCTGTCGACCATCTGCTGGCTCTTGATACGCAGGCGGGCTAGCTGTCGAGCTTCTTCGGCACGCTCCAGGTAGCTAGCAACGTCGAGGTCTTTTTCGTCGGTGCCGACCGGTAGCATGGCGTCAAGCGCCGTTGTTGGGCTCCGTCCGTAGACAAGCCTGTATGGAGCAAGATGCGTCGTTTCTTGCACGGCCGTGTTGTACGCGGAGGTCACATACGGAGGTATGGCGTCCCACGTCTTGTGTTCGACGTCGACGTACATCACTTCCCAGTGATAACAGCGCTCCCCGCAAACGATCAAAGTGAGCGCGCTATCACTGGGAAGTGATAACGGCTTTCCACTTAAACCAAAACAACCGTACGTGTCGAATATTTATTCAGTTTTCCTGGCATACGAATCTTAACTCTATGTCCTATCTGAATGAGTGGAGGCTTGGCACCGCGTTTCGTATCAGCATACTGCTTCATGCAGTCCTGTCTATGAAAGACACGAGTTTCGACTGCATTGCGATTGAATGAAGGTTGCGATGAGGGCAACGGAAAATTAGTAATGTCAACAGCTAAGCGAGGCTGCCGCTGGTGAAGAACTACATGAGACAGCCCTGTTGCTGCCTGCGAAGTAAATCTGCAAGTAGCGAATTGTTCCCTGACCGCAGTCTTCAAAGGACGTCGTTTAAGTTGTGCTAACTGAATGTGCTCTTTCAGCACTCTCTTAAATATTTCAATCTGCCCATTCGTGTGAGGGTAATAATTGGAAGAGAACAAGTCCTTAATGCCTTGTTCCGAAAGGAAAGTTTCAAATTGACGGGATTTGAACTGTGGACAATTGTCATTAACTATAGAAGCAGGAAACCCTTCGGCTGAAAATGGAAGTTTAGAAAGTCACAACAGCATCAGAAGTAAATTCCTCGACAAAAGGAAGAGAAGCTCAGGGGAACATGCATCCTTGAACCGAGAAAAAGATCGCAAAATACAATTTAGAACAGGGATTGTCGCAGGAGCCAACACTTCGACAAGCGGACTTGCCTTCGTCAGGGCGGTGACTGTATTCGTGGCCTCCGACGGCGCGCCAGCTTCGGATACCTGGTGGCGACTAAAGTGACGTCACGATGCAATGGAACAATGTATATTGTTGGTTGGACAATCAGATCCAGAATACCCACTTAGTACAAAAGTCTTCAGGCCTGTCTGTTCTTCTTCTGTGCAGAAATATTTTGCACCGTTCTCTTTTAATGCCACGAGCTCCTTGGTAGCCGAGACTACTCGATTATGTCTCGAGAACCGTTCGCAAAACGTATATCTGTTCATCGGCACACCAATCCTATCAGGTCGTGCTGGCCACAATACCGCTGTCAAGGCATATATGTGGTGGCCTTACCGCAGACGAGCGCTGTGCATGGAGACCAAAAAGTAACAATTTGGTGGGCGGCTCTAGAACCTGACATGTCGGCGAGTATCAAGAAGACTGATTTCCGATGGAGCACTTAGACCACGGATAGGCAGCATACCAGTAAGTATTTTGGCAAGCCAGTTTGGCAGGCGCTCGTGTACTCCTGAAACTTGTGGTTGACGGTACACTGGAAGACGACTACGCTACAATA
The DNA here is from genome assembly GCA_013339685.2 of Hyalomma asiaticum. Classification (NCBI taxonomy): domain Eukaryota; kingdom Metazoa; phylum Arthropoda; class Arachnida; order Ixodida; family Ixodidae; genus Hyalomma; species Hyalomma asiaticum. The sequence goes on from JABSTT010005147.1 coordinate 7,847, forward strand.
TCACGATTGCCTCCTTTGCTAGGTGCCTGAGAAATGGCTTGAGCTCCCATCAGAATCTGCTTGCTTTTGAGTTCTGTGCATGCACCACAAGGTGCTCTCTACCAAAACCATCGTCCCACAATGGTGGCACCATGACAGCCTGCGTCTCGGGGAAGTGCTGGCAAGCGAGGCTAGGAAATGTTATCAAGCGCATATTTATTGTTTCTTTGCTACGCCTGCTCACGCTTGCCAGAATAGCCGCTTTACAACGACACTTGTTCACTGTTGCGCGGCAGCGCAAGTGCAGCAAATATGTCGCACAGAGGACTACGGAAAGTACCGACAACAGCGCTTTTTGACCATTCAATTTCGGTTTCCTGAGAGAAATAAGCCGCATTTCATCGCGCTGCGGCAATTCGAAAAAGGTGCCCTTTTACAAATACTACAACGGATATCGAATTCCCGTATAAGTAACATGCATCTTTCCATTAGGTTTGAGTGTCTGGCTGTTACTGTCTGGGCTTTAATCATTCTAATATTGTTAATTACCGATAGCATTTTAACATCCTTTACACGGTACGTGCTGCCATGAAGGAAGACCGCAAAGATTTTGCAGATGGTTATCTGTGTTCAAAACGTTTTTGAACACATTTTCTGAAACACCATTTATAGCTTTACGTAGACCATTATTCTTCCCAAATTTTAATTATTGCTTTGCTTTCTTGTTTGTGCAGGTGGGACATGAAACTTCCGCGTTATGTGTGAAATGTTCAAAGATATTTTATTAGGGGTGTGCGAAGACCAAGTTTTCCGAATACGAATAGAGTAAAAATATAAAATTTTATATATGGAATAAATATCGGATATCAAAAGAAGAATGCCTCTTCCGTAATAATAACGTATTTAGTACAAAAATTTACTTTGAAGAAGTGCGTTATTCAGCTACCAGCATAAAATGCAATGTTATCTAGATATGCAATATTCAAGAATATTCGAAATATTCCAATATTCGCACACCCCTATTCTTGATGTACAAGCAACTTTCTCTGCTTAGTTCGTACAAGTTTCACTTCTGTTCTAGAGCAGTGATCTTTTTACACTGATTAGCTTGAAAATTTTGCTGATTGTCTGAGAACCTTTAAAGGCTTTTAAATTTTTTCTTGTATTTATTTGCAACGGCGATAATATAATGAAAAAATACCCATTTTCGACATTTCCTTCTCCTATCGCTTTGGCTCAGACAAGTGTGCACCCTGGCTTTGCAATATGTCAACTGTGGCATTTCTTGCTAGGAAGCACCCATTCTAGTTTACTTCTAAGGGGGAATAGTAATGAAATTATCCAGACAAATTGATGCTGTCCTGGAAGCCTTCGTTCGCATTTAGCATTTTGCTGAACGTGTGTTGCCCTATGTTTGACTATTAATGCGGCTCTTGCAGCTCATCTCTGTCGCGTGTTCTACTTTCTTTTCCCCACTGCACATAAAACTGGTTGCTCTTGTTTTCACGTATCCTGCGATCTGCCTTTTTGTGTTCTGTTTAACGGTCGCTTTCTGTGTCCTTGTTTACTACTTGTATTTTTTCAACATCTGCTTGATCTGCAACCGCAGATTGGTGTTTATTGTGAATAAACCAAATAATAACTCAATTACCCTTTTGAATACCTTCTTGCGCTATTTCACGAAACCACTCGAACGCAGAAGGGGAGTGCTGTTATGAATATTCCATTATGTAAAGATAGTGCTGATGCGTTACACAATATACGATCAGGACGCAAAAAAGTGGGTACAACAGAGAAAACACACCAAATATAGTCCCGGCATGGCAAGCAAAAATTCTGTCCGGCACGGAGTACAAAAATTTATCTATATACTCCGAATGTGACTCTTGAAAACTCCGCCAAACACGGAGTATGCAAAAGAATATATACTCCCAAGGCACCACGCAGGAACTCCGTCAGGCACGGAGTAAAAAATAAAAATATATACTCCCAAGGCACCACGCCGGAACTCCGTCAGGCACGGAGTAAAGAAATAAAAATATATACTCCCAAGGCAACACGCAAGAACTCCGTCAGGCACGGAGTAAAAATAAAAATATATACTCCCGTTACGGCTTTAGAGTTCGCGGAAAAAGACAGAAAACTGCGCAAGGGTGGATATTTTAATATATGCAAGAACAGCTTGTTGGAAACGAAATTACCGGAACGAACAAAATGTTGCCATACCGCTTGGAAACCAGAGAAAACGACGTTATCTGCCCGTACTTCGTGCGACTTTTCTTCCTTGCCTTAGTTGTGTTTAGAGAGGTGGTTGGTTGTGTCGGGATTTAGGAGCAATAGGCGACCATGGCTGTTAGCGCCAAACGAGGATTCTCATGTACGGTCAAACGAACAGTGCAAAGACTGACAGGACATACAGATAAAGAGGGCGTTTACTCCACAGGTGGTTTCTCTGTGGAAATATCTTTTTCTTAACTGGAGGAGCTGTGTCTTTGTTGGTGGAGAGCTAGCAGGTGGTATATTGCGGGCGTTATTTATACAGTCGCTAGTGGGGGCAACTTAGGAGCATTCAGGTGCTTTGTTTGACGGGTAGCTGCGCGCCTTGGGAACACGCACATGCACGGCTTTACTTTGCCCAAACGCGGCGTTTCTCCCTGAAATGACTGCGGAAGCCAACCGAAAGCTCGGAAAAGAATACTTTTATATGGAAAACGACGGCTTCGACGACTCATTAACCCCTTCGATCCCGCTGGCACCTATGCGACCCCCCCCCCCACCCTTTTTCCGCTGCCTGTGTCGTCGGCAAGGCGCCGGGGTGGCGGAAGGAGTAAACCTGGTAAACTACGCTTGTAGCTCTGCGGAAAGGTACTACTGGCAAGCCACGTTCATTCCATAGGTAGATGGCCTGAAAGCTTCCCTCAAACAGTGGTTTGAAATCCATCAGAATACACTGCAAGGTTTGCCAATTTGTTTTGTTAAAGCACGCTTCCAAGCGCAAATTGGAATCTGTGCAGCCCGCCGTCTATTTTTACTTCATAGATATGACAACAGCACTTATCCTTGCGGTAAACAGTGAAAGGAAAAACTGGAAAATAAATACAAGCCATGCAACTGTAGGAACTTCTACGCTTTGCGATAGATGCTTTACCTGAATGCGACAAAGCCCTCTTCCGGAACGTTCACACACTCCTCAAGATATTCGCAACGCTCCCAGTGAGTACACATGCTGCAGAACGCAGCTTCTCGATGATGAGGAGAGTAAAAACATATTTGAGGAACCGGACAGCTGAAGAGCGGGTTAATGGCCTAGCTCTTATGTCCATTCACGTCATGCAAGTCAGTGTTGACGAAGTTATCGCTGTGTTTATGGACAAACCACGACGCATGACATTGCAGCGTGAACCACTCTTTTCGGCCAAGCTGCATGCTCGTTTTTTTTCTCTTCTTTAACATTGACTTTTACTATAATGAAAGACCATTCCCCATGCCGTTCTGTATTATTGCTTCCTAAAACCAATGTTAGCGTTCTGCATCTTTTGTGTCATGAAAGCACCCGTGTTTTGGTTCTGTGTAGAACAATAAAATTGTTTTCCCTAATATGTCTGCTTTTCGTTTAAGAATTGCTGTCAAAGTGCCTTACGTTCTTCTCGCACGCCTGTTGTTTATACAGAGCGTGAGAAGGTGGGTAGAGAATGCGTCCGACAATTTGTCGGACGCTTTCCGGCAATTGTCGAACATCTGCAACATCGGCAATTGTGGTACATCTGTAATTGTCGTACACTTGTCCGGCAAGCCCCCGGCAATTTGTCGCACATCTGTAAGTGGGCGCCTGATTCCCTTGCATTCTCTTTTTTTTTGTCACTCCGATTTCCGCCACTGACAGTTGTATAAGCGCGGCCATCAGGCACGCCGACGCCGGCAGAAACAAAGAACCAGCGCGGCGTAGCGGCAGGCCGGGAGTAGAATGCAACTGAAACCGGAACCGAAACCCGAAATCACATCATCCCCCCACACTTGTTTGAAAAAGAGGAGAATGCTTACAAGAAAAGACGCAGCTGACATGGCTGCAATCCTTATAGATTACTAACACAACACACTATCCCCTAGGCACTTGACAGGGAAAAGGAAAACAATACAATGCACTTCAACACGGAATGTAGCAGCTGTACTTCGCTTGCATATGACATGAAGATAGGGAAAGTACAATACGATGTTCTGCAACACAAGATGTAGCAGCTGTACATCGAATACATATGACACGAAGACAGGAAAAGTGCAATACAATCTACTTCATCAGAAGATGTAGCAGCTGAACATTTTATACATCTGACACGACAACACAAATATATTAGACTGTACTAAGGACAAGGACAATCACAACACGAAATCCTTAAACTTCGTGGGTTTTTTTCACTGTCGTTTAGACCGACGAGGCAGAGGTTGTGCGGATAATGAAAGGGAGCCTTCCGGCTCAGTTAAGCGCCATTCAGGAATATCTTACAGCGATGCCGAATGAAAAGAGTCAGACGAACCGCCTAAGCGTTCCTCAGAGTGAGCTGGAGACTTGACAAGAACGCGATGCATGAGAGCTCACCGGATCTGAAACATGTCCGTTATTGTTATAAAATGAAACTGCATTGGGACTGGGCTTGTCAGTGAGGTGTTCATAAGGTGCCTGTAGAAAGCTGCGATGGTGTTAAGCCATCTGGCACAACCTCATAGTCCAGTTCACTACGAAGTCGGACTCAATTGTATGGTCCGACGTAACGCCGCAAGAGCTTCTCACACAATCCACGTCGTCGTATCGGCGTCCAGACCCAGACAAGATCGCCGGGTTGGTATTCGGTGTGGCGTCGTCGAAGGTTTTAGTGGCGCCTGTCGACCATCTGCTGGCTCTTGATACGCAGGCGGGCTAGCTGTCGAGCTTCTTCGGCACGCTCCAGGTAGCTAGCAACGTCGAGGTCTTTTTCGTCGGTGCCGACCGGTAGCATGGCGTCAAGCGCCGTTGTTGGGCTCCGTCCGTAGACAAGCCTGTATGGAGCAAGCTGCGTCGTTTCTTGCACGGCCGTGTTGTACGCGGTCACATACGGAGGTATGGCATCCCACGTCTTGTGTTCGACGTCGGCGTACATAACTTCCCAGTGATAACAGCGCTCCCCGCAAACAATCAAAGTGAGCGCGCTATCACTGGGAAGTGATAACGGCTTTCCACTTAAACCAAAACAACCGTACGTGTCAATATTTATTCAGTTTTCCTGGCATACGAATCTTAACTCTATGTCCTATCTGAATGAGTGGAGGCTTGGCACCGCGTTTCGTATCAGCATACTGCTTCGTGCGATTCTGTCTATGAAAGACACGAGTTTCGACTGCATTGCGATTGAATGAAGGTTGCGATGAGGGCAACGCAAAATTAGTAATGTCAACAGCTAAGCGAGGCTGCCGCTGGTGAAGAACTACCTGACACAGGCCGGTTGCTGCCTGCGAGTAAATCTGCAAGTGGCTAAGTATTCCGTGACCGCAGTCTTCAAAGGACGTCGTTTAAGTTGTGCTAACTGAATGTGCTCTTTCAGCACTCTCTTAAATATTTCAATCTGCCCATTCGTGTGAGGGCAATAATTGGAGGAGAACAAGTGCTTAATGCCTTGTTCCGAAAGGAAAGTTTCATATTGACGGGGTTTGAACTGTGGACAATTGTCATTAACTATAGAAGCAGGAAACCATTCGGCTGAAAATGGTAGTTTAGAAAGTCACAACAGCATCAGAAGTAAATTCCTTCACAAAAAGAAGAGAAGCTCAGGGGAACATGCATCCTTGAACCGAGAAAATGATCGCAAAGTACAATTTAGAACAGGGATTGTCGCAGGAGCCAACACTTCGACAAGCGGACTTGCCTTCGTCAGGGCGGTGACTGTATTCGTGGCCTCCGACGGCGCGCCAGCTTCGGATACCTGGTGGCGACTAAAGTGACGTCACGATGCAATGGAACAATGTATATTGTTGGTTGGACAATCAGATCCAGAATACCCACTTAGTACAAAAGTCTTCAGGCCTGTCTGTTCTTCTTCTGTGCAGAAATATTTTGCACCGTTCTCTTTTAATGCCACGAGCTCCTTGGTAGCCGAGACTACTCGATTATGTCTCGAGAACCGTTCGCAAAACGTATATCTGTTCATCGGCACACCAATCCTATCAGGTCGTGCTGGCCACAATACCGCTGTCAAGGCATATATGTGGTGGCCTTACCGCAGACGAGCGCTGTGCATGGAGACCAAAAAGTAACAATTTGGTGGGCGGCTCTAGAACCTGACATGTCGGCGAGTATCAAGAAAACTGATTTCCGATGGAGCACTTAGACCACGGATAGGCAGCATACCAGTAAGTATTTTGGCAAGCCAGTTTGGCAGGCGCTCGTGTACTCCTGAAACTTGTGGTTGACGGTACACTGGAAGACGACTACGCTACAATATCACGATTGCCTCCTTTGCTAGGTGCCTGAGAAATGGCTTGAGCTCCCATCAGAATCTGCTTGCTTTTGAGTTCTGTGCATGCACCACAAGGTGCTCTCTACCAAAACCATCGTCCCACAATTGTGGCACCATGACAGCCTGCGTCTCGGGGAAGTGCTGGCACACGCTTGGCTCCACGATTGTTTTGGTGCATGCTTATTATGGGCTGAATGACTCTAGTCTCCTCAAGCTCTAGAGTCCAAGCTTAGCAACAGCGTGTGACGCTTTCGGACGCTATGCAAGGTGCCGAAGCTTTGGAAATGTCAGCAACCGACAGTACCAGAGAGGAGGAAACAGGTTTGCAGCTGGTGTTTTTCCTTATCAAGGTATGTATGAGGCATCTAATAAAGGAGACAGTGGCGTCACCGAGGCGGACACATGGCCAAAATGGTCTGCGATGATTGAACAAGAAAACCAGCTAAAGAAGCACGTGGAAACAAAACAAGAGCCTGAGAGGACGAAGCTGGACCAACAACTGAAATTTCTGTAGGAAAGCACAGTCAAATAAAAACCTTTCGCTGTTGCCTGCGCTTCCGTAAGTCACTAACAAACACAAACAGATGCTGCATAACACAAGCTCAAACGAATGCCGACCAACGCTAATAACTAATCAACTGGAATGGCGGATTTAAGAAATCAAGCATTTTCACTTAGGCCTAATGATGTGGCACTTGTGCATGTGTTACCTCATTAAACAAGATATATAAGGTTTCCAAAGCTTCTTTCTGTTGCGATTTTTCCCCAGCCCTAAATGCTGACCTTTTCAAACACAGTGGTGCCACCCATTCCCTTACACGTTGCAGCAAGTGTGCACCATGACCAGTCGAAAGAGAGACTCTGTGCTCTTTCATTCGCACATTAATACATTGGCCAGTTTGGCCAGCAAGTGCATTCCCACGGGAAAAGGGAATGCATTTAACAACCTTTAGCACACAAGATGCAAAATAAACAGCGTGTCAAGAGCCATAACCATTTGTCTTTTGCCTCTTCCCGCTAATGCTTGTGCAGAAGCTACCAACTTTTCGAGGGGGCTGAAAAGACTATCTGGGCATACATTTGCAACCTTTTTTAAGTTGTGTCAAAGCCCGTGTACAAGGTCATGCTGTACTGCAGGCCTTCAGACACATCATGTACACATACAAGTTAAAATAGCAGAGAGAGGGTACATTAGTGATAGCACCCTCTCAGTTTCAGGTACTTTATGCTTCTAGAAACTGAGAAGTATAGTATCAGCCGTGTCAGGTATACATGACCGATGCATGCTTTTTTAAATAATTGTCATATATGGCATTGCTCATCTGGTCTTGCACACTACTGCGATTTTGTTTCTACTGCCTGATGACACGTTTTCAGGCTTGATTGTGGCAAACAAAACACGTGTGGCATGTAAATAAATCACTTTGGTGGCAACTGCGTATGCAAAATATGAAACATCTGTTTCATACAGCAAACATGAAGCACTCACATTTGCACAGAGCTGGCATGAGCAGATAGGGCGCAGAGAAATCAAGAACCAGCCTTGCGCGACGTTAAATAAATGGCAGGGCGCAGCATTTGTGGAATTGATCTAGTAATGGAACGCAAAATATATGTGTCTTAAGTCACTGAATGAAATATTAAGTTGTGCTACATTGAAAAATAAGGTTTTTGTAATAAACAGTTCACCATTTCCAGCGAGAACGTAGCTTTCACAGCGAAGAAATGACGAAGTTGAGAAATTTGAGTTTTGTTCCTTGTCTGATGGTAAGAAGTGATGTCGTGTGATTTAGTTTCAAGTTCCTCAACTACTGTAACATGTTACAGGTGAAACGTGAATGAGACATTCTTGATCAACAAATGTGCAGTAGGACAGAACTCTTGTGATCTAAACGTGAACCATTGAGCTCAGTGGTGCCTACAAGCTCTGCTTTCGGTCGCCTGCACTCGACTTTCCCTTGGCTAATTGCAATGTTTTCATTTCACAATGTGCAATGCAGTCAGTGCTGCATCACCGAACTCTTGACAATTTGTTACAATTGGCAAGAGCTGTTTGCTATGGCTTTCAAACAGAGCCAGCGAAACCTCACCGCACCACTTCCCTTTGGCCGTTCGCTGAAACAGTCACCATACACATGCTGTCCTTGGTTTTCACACCAGTAGCCAAAGTTAAGTAGCGGCACCACTTACTTTCGCCAGTGGTGTCCAACATAAATTCCAAATTTGTTTGCGGCACGCAGAAAGCGGTGGTATTATTCTACAAAGATAAATCACTGTTAACAAGCTTAATATTTGCCTTTCGTGTCCCTTCAAATTCAAGCGCATTGCAGTGTAGAGTAAGCACTGCATCCATCTCGGCAGGCACTGACTGGGACCTAGTTCGTCAGTATTCCAATAAATACTGTCCAGAATATTCACTGAAGTCAGGATGCCTGCTTAACTTTCTATTTATCAATGTTTTCTTCTTGTTTATTACAGAGGAATGGCTCATGGCTGCATCTGAGCTGGGAACGGCAGCTGATGAAGCAGCAACAGGTGAACTGGGTAAAGCACGTCAACAAAATCGAGTTGCCCTTCTGTGTGGCACATCAGATAACATCTTGATTGTTTCTCAACGCACTGTATTCTTATTTCAATGCTTTTATCAGGATGTGGACGTGTTAACTTTTCGTAATGCATGTGTTGAAAAGAAACTCATTAGATATGCCTGAAATTGAAAGTTGCATCTCTTCACCAATGGCATTTCAATAAATACCCTGCAAATACCCTTGAATTATTTCCCTAATACAAGCTCAACAAATTTAGCAGTCACACATACGGGCAATAATGTAACTGATTTGATTTATTCTTACTTTTTTCATAGATGTAATTACATTACAGTTCCCAGATATTGCCAAATGAAAGCAGTGGAAGAACCAGTACTGGTAATCCGTTAGGTCTCTATTCCCAACCCCTTCCCCTTTGTTTCAGCTCATTTCTTTTCATTGTTCCTTGTAACTTATTCATGGAACAAGTTGCAACGGCCATTCTACTGTGTCGTCTGGGGCATTTAAGGTAGCCAAGTAATCTTCAAATGACATCGCCAAAGTATTTCATTGCCTCATGCTGCCACACGAGTTTTTCAAGTCCGTTAGATTTTTAGCGGAGTTACGTAGTCAAATGTGAGGGGAGTTGCACTGACCGAGCGCATTCGCTCACGTTTCATCTCAATGAGTGTTCTGGATGTTACACAGGGGGGTTGAGAAAAAGGAACAAGAACCTATGTTAGTGCACACCATGACCTCGAGCGTTTCCTCTATTTGCATTTTCTTTAAATGTATTCGTCCTTCAGCGATGACGGCACGTAGGCTGCAGGAGTCACAGGAAGAATGTGCCAGAGCACCACAGTGACCGTGGTAATTGTGCTTGAGAGCTAGCCAATAGCAGTCCTTCCGTCTACTACGTAGTCTGTGCCCACTAACTGAAGCCATTTGTTGGAAGAAAAGCTGGTGGCTTCCTGGTGTGTGTGCATTGCAGTAACATTTGTTCGCCATATATACAGCAGCCTCCGTGGCTTATTAAGCACATTTTCTGGCTATGCTGTAATGTGTGGTGGGGCCCCATTAACTCGCACTGCAGGCCTGCTGCTGTCGTCCGTCGGTAAGTGCTTATCAAAACTCTTGCCATTTGTCCTCCCTTGCTTTTAGAAAAGAACTCAGCTCGAGATTATTAATATCTGTTTGCTGTGCATGCTGCAGGGGAGCGTGACGTGCACAAAAACCCAGAACATAAAATTGTGATTGCATAGCCGGCATGCCTCTCCAGATGCATACATCCCAACACTGCTGTTGGCATGGCTGCTCTATTGGTGTTATGCACTTTTTTCTTTCTTTTTTAGCGAAAATTTGTTGTTGCCTTAAGCAGCGACAGTGTGCCGAGAGTTGCTATTTCGTATCTAGCTCATAAAGTGTAAACAAATGCATAAAAATGAAGAGAGTCGGAAACAGGTACTGTACCCATCCGAACGTCTTTGAGTTTCCAGTATTCCAGGGCCTTCAAGAGATTGCAGTAAACAGCCGTGAAGTGGTGTTCTCAATCCTCAAGAAAGGTCCTGGAAAGCGTTAAACTGCGGCTGCCTTTCTCAGTGCAACTTCAGTGTGGCTACATGAAGAAGTTGCATTGAGGAAGGTAGCTGCAGTTTTACGCTTCTCGGCAACGGGTCACCATCGTGATACTGATGAAGGCGAGGGGGTGGCAAAAACTGTCATGCTCAACCTCGTGAGTAATAGTGTGATCATTTTAAAAGAAGTAAACTTCCATGTTATTAGCAGTATTCGTTTAAACGCAAGCGTGCTTTCTTGTGGTTATCTGTATTTACAATTCCATTCAGTTCTGCAATGTCTGCTTTTGCAGCTCATATGCTTCAGTTATCGTCTACTCGATGTCGGCACTAACAATTTTAGGTTGTGCCCCTAATTTGTAGGCGGTCATTGTACGTGGTCAGACTCTTGCTTAGCGTATATAACCTGATATTATCAAATTCATTTTTTTACATTACACAGAAGTGCACACTCATCACAGATATTCCAACATGTCCTTATGCGTGAAATTTGGTTCATTCTTTATCTATCGAAGTGCGCACAGGTCCTTGAGATTTGAAATCCTTAAGTGTTTTTGAAGATAAAGATTGCGTTGAAAAATGTCCTGGAATTTCGCTTCTATCCTTGAAAGCCC
>JABSTT010005148.1:0-18662 GCA_013339685.2 Hyalomma asiaticum
CACACAACGATGTTAAATTACACATACGTTTTCTCCACAGATACATTGTTAGCACTCTGTATAGGCGATGTCGGTGGTTTTGGAACAATTAGTTCCTTGTCTAGCAGAGCATCATTGGAATCCAAACAAGAGAACGTTTTGTATTGGGACGGTGAGGACTTGCATGGACAGGCAGTCTCAGACAATAACCATCAGGTTACCATTGTTCCTCTAGAATAAAGCATATAACAGCTGCATTGTACCAGTACTTACCTACGGGAACAAACTTGCGGGCTCACTGAAAGTGCTCAAAGAACAAAATAGAACGGAATACGATAGGCGTAACATTAAGGGACAGGAACAGCGCAAAGTGAATGACGGAACAAACGCGTGTTAAAGACGTGTTAGTAGGAATGTGCGTGGGAGGGGCATGTAATGCGAAGGCAAGACAGCCGTTGTTAAATAAAGCAAGCGTGGCTGGGGGCGGCAGATAAAGTCCAGAAGTTTGCGGCGATAGATTTGTCGCAGTTAACACAGGTACGCAATAACTGCAAACCTAGTAGCGAGGCCTTTGACCTGCAGTGGGCGTAGACAGGCTCACGATAATGATGATTGCGATAATTGATTACGATAATAGCATGAAATCTCTAGCTCTCCTTTCAATATAAGACGTCACAAGCACCACCACCTAAGTCACTTAAGCACTTTTGTTATTCTGAAAGATGGATAAGTATTTTATTTAATTGTAGAGATTGAAACTCACAAATAAAGCATTACAGAGGACGTTTATGCCATTATGGAATGAGTAATCCTACTTGTACACTAAGAGACAGAATAACTGTTGTTTGTGAAGTCATATGTCAAAGGTAGAGCACGCGGTTGCCATGCGTTTTCGAAACTAGACTGTAAATTGCTTGCTACGAGCAGCGTGCTAATATTTGTCTCATGTTCATAGGGCGTTCCACGAGTGACGGGCAAAGCTTTCAAGGCAAAGTAAAAAAAATGCAAGCAGGTTTCGGTATCCACAACATTTTGTGTAATCAACATTTAACTTTTACAAGGGTGCATTTGCGAAGATAGACGACCACTCTAATTATCTGAGCGGATCTATCTCGGATACATATCTTTCTCAGGTTTTTATTTTTTTGGTCGTGTTGATCACATAAAATATCACACATGTACTACACCATCACCAGTATTTGCAAGAACGTCCTGATCACCAGCGCTGTCTGAAACATGGTCGCTGGAAAGCGTAAAGTACCGTGTTGGAAAACTTGTATATACAAGGGACAAAGGAAATGTTTCTTACATCGTATTCATCCTGAGGGTCCTTAGGAGTAATTCTCGCTGGTTTATTTGCTCCTCTTTTAGGGGCTTTCAAACAGTCTAGCTGTTGCTTAAACTGTCTTTTCTGCAGTGGCGTCCATGCATACGTACCTTGGTGAGGAATCCACATGCCACCTGAAAAACAGTACATGTTTTGGGCCCAATTTATTGCCAAGAGTAGCTGCGACCCTGACTGCTTTCAAAGGCTCATAGGCGGTAAAGGCTTCGTTGAAAAATATTATTTCTTGAGAAAAAGGGAAAATTACGCTTTCATCTGCGAACAATTTAATGCAGCTCAGAATTATTCCTCCGTGCAAAGATCCTTGGCGCTACATGTATAATGAGCACTGAGCAAACACAATATGTAACGGTGTACACTGTTTAAAAAACAGCGGTTGATCCCTGTGCCATAGGAAGCGGTATAACACAAAAGTGAAACCTGTCTTCGCGCAGTTGTAGAATGCATAAGCGGCATACTGGCGAAACGAGGGGCTGGAGACCCGTTGGTTACTGTGGACATGTGAACATGTTACATGTAGATATTAGCGGCATCTCTACAAGGCGCAGGGCGCAGGGATCCTCGACATTTGTACACAAGGAAAACTTCTCGACCTACTCATATTGCTCCGGAAACAATGATACGCATGCGCCAAAGCCTTGCGTAAACCTGCCATAAACAAGGAGCGTCCACAACCAGTGAGATCTTGCAGGCGAAACAGAATGAGCTGTCAGCTTATCGTTTTGTGAACGCCCAGCCATTGCGTCGAAAGGCGCATCATTTGCATGTCGACGGCTGCCTTTGCGTTCCTATACCAGCGCGTGTCACAACTTAACACGTCCGGCCACGAAAGACAAATTTTGTAGCATCCGGGTTCATGCTTCCCCCACGAACTCACCCTCATGATGCGGCCACGCCCCTAACTTCCGCGGCGATCGAGGTGCGAATACTACCGAAGTGCTGGCTGCCGGCGCGCATCACAACGACAATCTGTTTCGCTCTATCGTTACTAGATGCCGGTACCATCTCGGTGAACCTAAGCGAACCAAGAGTGCAATGTACGGGAGGCAATAATATATTGGGAGTAATTTTGCTTTTTAAGCACTAATATTTGCTCATTAAGCACCTTTGTTGAACGCTGTACTGAAGGTATAAGGCCCGTAAATTCACTGTACGAGCAATGTTGCCGTGGGGTGACGGAGAATGAAGGCGAAGATGTCGTTCTAAACGGTCGTGTTTTTGATGTTGTCCGCCACAAAGGATCATTGACGATGATCCGAGGTACTGCTCAGGCTTCTACCAGCAGTAATGAGTACCGTATCGTCCTGCCCAGTCTTCCCACTGGTAATCTTGCTTTTTCATACTCCGTTTTCCTGCATGATGACCTCGCTGGTTTCCCATACCGTGCGGTAGACTTTCGAGATGCTCTGAGGAATGTAATCGAGTTTGCAGACATAACGTCTATTGGACATCTCCAAATGTCCCACAGCTGCATGTAAGTGCAAAACAGCGCTAGCTAAGACCAAGCTAGACGTGCGGTGACGTTCCTGCGCGAGGCCGCAGATTTGTTGTGGTCGACCCTGAGCACACGGAAGTTAAGATAATGCGCTTGTAGTTGCCGGAAAGAATGTAAGATGCTTAGGTGCATGAAGCGCTTCACCAATTGGGGAAGATGAAGTGTACTTTAGCAAGAACTTGGAGGGTGTCGGATGAGGAGCGTATGCGCACCCTTAACTACGACGTTGTACAAACTCTTGCTGATGGAGTTATTATCAGTGACATCCCCCATCTACCGACGGTTTGTTGCCTACAAAGCATGGTGCTGATACGTGGTAAGCCGCCATTGTGCCTACGTTGCAGTAGAGTCGGGCACGTCCGTCGACACTCCCTGAGTCTCCGCTGTGAAGAATGCCGACGGTATGGACCTACTACTGAAGAATGTGTTGTGAGTGCGCCAACAAACTACAGCACCACATGAGACCACCGGATGATGCCTTGCAAGAACGTATCATGGATGCCACGGTATTCCTCGACGTACCGAGAGACCTCCCAAGAACTGTGGCTGCTGCTTCAAGTGCTACGACGCGGAAGGGGCTAGCGCGGGCGCCATCATTGGAAAAGCGACGCCTGCAAGCAGTGAAGATGTGAAGGTTAGCTGCGAAAAGCTAATGGTCTATGCATCTGAGCTAATGAAAGCCTTTGCAGTACTACTGATGTGACAACGACTGATGAGAGGCTACCTACTGCGGAAGTAAGCGGATTGACCGATACGCTTTCAAGTAAACTCCTTGTAACGTAGCACTGTGACACAAGTGACGAAAGTGAATCGACTATAGGCACTAGGCAACGATGTCGTGGAAGACCATCCAAGCATGCTGGAAACTCGAGACGCTCACGGTCAAGGAGGCCTCACGATCAAGGAGGTAATGGGGAGGATTCGTCATCTCCTTCGCCACCAGACCGACGCATGCAAGTCTGATAGCAATGCATGTAGACGCCATGGCGCTGCTCCAGCAACTTAATTTTCCGACGTTCCACGTGTGTGGGCTAGCATCAAAACAGGAACAGACGCAGCATCTCCGGTTGCTGTTCGGCAGGCACTTCGATTTCGTAGCCGTTCAGGAAAGGAAGGCTGAGAGAGCCTTGAAGCCGTGTCTCCACCTACTCGATATCTTGTGGGATTTCTGTGGGATTTCTGTGGCATCCCGCCGATGTCTGTGGGATTTTCGGCGGGATGACTTTTGTTATCAGGAAGCGCTTATCATAATCTACTGTATCCTACACTGTTGAGGGAAAGGGAGGGTTTATACAATGCGATTTCATATTGCATGATTCGCTATAGTGCCCAAACAATGTATATGCATCTAACAATGTACCTCGGTGCTCTAATTTCTTCGGCACCTTGGTGACTTGCTGGATTGGGACTGTACCTTAGTTTTCATGGGTGGCTTTAAGTGTGTACGCAATCCCAGTGACCGTGCCGGGCTAAGCTTTTGTGACAGTTCTGTAGTTCCTTCGCTGATAGTTGAATATGCGGGGCTTCTGGATACAGGAACGCTCAGCTGCTTACCCTCGTATACGCATACGCAATGTAGTAGCCATACGAGGATCAGTCGCCTTTACGCTTAAGCAACACTTGTTGCTCGTGGCCTGTCGTGCAAAACAGAACCGCTTTCTTTCTTAGAACACTGCATTTTCATAGTGCAGATAGGCATCTATGGCAGCAGCAGTCGGTCAAGGTTTAGACCACAATGGGCCCATTGGAATCTTTACTCATCTATCGTGAGTGACGAAGGGATTTCTGCGCGTGTGCGCGCTGCACTGAAGGTCTATTTGCCTGATGATTTACATTTTTAGTCTCTAGGAGGTCTTTCAAACAAGAAATTCGGACAGTATCTTGAGAAGTTGGATCCGTTAGGTCGTTGTATAGAAAATTAGAAGAAAAGATACTACTCAAGAATCTTCATATCCTCCATGAATTACAGTTCGAGGCGCCGGGTTCACATGAGGCGCTGGGTGCTCAGCTGCCCGCATTCGATCACGCAATTGTCGCACTTTCCTCTCTTAGGAGCCCAACCGCCAAATTTTACTCGATGAATATTGACATGCAAAAGGCAGGCTAATAGGAGATATTTATTCGCAAGGGGCGTGGGTATCTGACACATGGGAAATCATGGCCGAATTCGTAGGGAATTCGTACAGGGAAATGTTCAGTGCCTCTTCAGAAACGCAAAATGAGAATCTGGTTAACACGCTTGTCATTTGTAGCCTTATTAGTGTTTCAGTTACTAAAACAGATAGAAGTTGCCGTCGGCCCATTACCTATGACAGAAACACAAGGTCCTGATGGTACTTCCGTAGAGCTTTATAAAGCTCCATAACCTTACTCTGCACAGTACTACGTGCCCAGTACTATGTGAGTGTGAGATTTTTACGGTGTATTAGCCTTCAGATGCTCATTCAGTTATTCACTAAAAGGCACACTCTCCTAATACCAAAGTCTTCCGACAGAACAAACCTTCATGGCAGTGCGTACCGACTTGTCATATTGTATAATGTCGATTATAAAATAGTCTCAAAAGTGTTTTCAAACAGACTTACGTACGCAATGTCATTTCTTATTGGTTCGAACCAGACATACGGTTTTAGATGTAGCTCATTACAAACAAACATACACATTGCTCGTAGGGTACTGGAACATTGTCCTCACTGACACGGGTACCTTTCCAAACCCGTATATCCTACACAAATGGCATCCTGAGGTGCACTCTTCAAAATGCAAAAACTGTGAAGGCATAGCGACCCTAAATCACATCCTGTGGGCTTGCTCAGCGCTATACAGTCTACATTGGAACAAACAGTCATGGGAATCCTCCCTTCATAGCCAGGAAGAACAAGCCCAAAAAACAAGCCATCTGTGAAGACCAGGTCGCCGCCGAAAGACAACTGATTCCGGCCCACGTCTAGGGGGTAGGTAGGCGGTGAAAGGGGGAGCTGCGTCTCAAAGCGATCACCTATGCTCTCTGACGGGTGCAAATAAAGAGCTTTCTCTCTCTCATTTACATGACCGGCTGGCTATGCCCAAGTAAATTTAGCTAATGCATTCCATCGGGTCTGTCATTCTTTTCTGTTTTCTCTTCTATAACACGCTAACGTTGGCTTCAATAACAGGTGTAAGCTTCGCCATAAGGATTGTTCCACACGTCTGACCTTTAATGGTGGTCGCCTGTCACAGGCTGTGCCGATTAGCTCTTCTGTAAGACAACGTTGCCCGACGTCACCTTTGCTTTTTGCCCTTTACTTCGAACCACTGTGCCTAAGTGCGATTCGCTCTTGCAATGTTCGTGGCTACAACACTACCTGTGGACGTTTGATTGGACAAAAAAGTCTTTTTTGTGTCTTCAATCCGCCTTTTGCATGTCTGTGTGGCGGCCTCTAGCGGACACGGCACGAAACAATCTGTACGGCGTCGCGCCAAACCTGTCGTGCGCTACCGCAGTGTTTCTCTATGGCACAACGTGATCGGGCAGCGACACGCACAGTGACCGTCGCGGTTTCTTTCGATTTGAAACGCTGTACGAATTTCTGGGAGGCCTCTCCGGCATGATGAACACTTACAGCGAAAAGAGCAGGCCATGAGAAAGCCTTGGGTGTCTAAAAACGTCGCAAAATGCCGCCCGAACGGGAAAGGCACGGATGCTAGCAGACGCCGCCCGCTTCCCGCGTGGTCACTTGAGGGGTGGAATCCGGTTTGTTTGAGACCGCGCGCGTAAAAGAAAAAGAGGTGGCGGGTGACTTCTCGTGAAAGCGTACGGCACCTGCCCCTGTCACCCTGTCTACATGCTCGAGAGACGCCAGGATCGCTTTTGCTGACTTTTTGTGTTTTGTTATTTGTTGTTTTGTTGCTTTTGTGTACGTCCCCATTCCGGTTTCTCCCTTCGAAAATGAACCAGTCGTCTTGGTTCGCTCGGTTGAGGTGTCCTCAGTGAGCGACAGTTACCGTGCACTCTTCTGGTGCGCTGAAAGTGAATGAACGTGTCGTGCCTTTTTCAACTCTCCGAAGTTTCTCTCCGATTAAGCCTACAGGGAGATAGCTAGAGCTCAATCCGCGTAAGGTTTGCTGCCAGTAGTGCTTGTTCAAGTCACGGAGCACTAGCATACCTGGCCGGAGTCACGAACGGATGTACAACGAGGCCAGGATCAACGAAAACGCTAAGCGAAGCGCATGTGAAGGAATTCATGGCAGCAACGAACGAGGAATGTTCGGGGATGAGGTGTGTGTGCGTGATCCAGTGTTTAGTGAGTTGACCTCCACGTCAACTCACGGACTTATGTGAAGTATTCGTCCTCCATCATCGGATACAACAGGAAGCGTGCTGGAATAATACCTCTATCTTGCAGGGTACGATTTCGTTATTGGGTTGATCCGAGTGACCATGTGCATTGCCGGATGTCTGTTTTTGCCTATCCCTGTCGTTCTTACATAAATACTGTTTGATTACGGAAGCACGGAGCAATGGTTTCACTGAACTACAAGTTCCGATGTGTTCTTCGCGCGTTCCTCACGGCTAATGCCGTGTCATATACGCGACATTTGCCTGCCTGCACCGTACGATGATGTGAGAGAACTTTATGTTACCAAAAATGTGTGTCTGGATGGCGTACCGGCCCAGCTGGTGGCGAGTATCATTACTTTCGGTAAAGGGTACAGCGTTCCGCACTGCGCGCCGCTTGCGTCGTCTGCTACGATGCCGTACGGGTCGTTTGCGCCGGATTCGGCGCATGCGCACTCGGACCATGCAAAAGGCGGATTGACAGCGGCCTCAGTGCTTTCCCAGAAAGCATTCATCGTTGCTTCATCAGCTGTAAGGAAGCCATCCTATTTTGGGATATTATCCAAAGGGCATTTGAATAAGAGCTAGACTTAAATCACCATCTCATACGCTATCTCATGCTATCGAAGAGCAATGGCGTGCTTGCTGGCATGCTACTGCCAATGGGTAAGCACAGTTTAATAGAAAACTAGCATGTTGGACAGGAATACAGAACCAGTTGTCTTTTGAAAGTTCCATTTTGTACGAATGGGTTTACAACTAAAGGACTTTCCGACGAGGAACAATTCCAGCGAGTCTGGTATCCATTTTTACATAGCATGAGAATGTTCAACATAAAGGTGTGGAAATAAATGCACAAAAACTGTCTTGCTACGAATAACACGGAAAAGAACCTAGCATATTTTTTAAGTTATAAACTACATGATCACTACAGATTTGGAAAAATACAAACGCTTAGTGTCACATTTAATAACAGATTTACTTGGTCAGACAATATATCTCTTACGAGTTCGGCACTCTTGCGCAAATTGTGGTTTTTGGAAAGAAAACTTACAGAAGCACAGCCGCACATTCAAAGCTTGTAGGTGCGGCTGTTTTAAGGGATCCTTACACACTGAACAACAGTATGAACTTGGAGCGTGTAAAAAGTAAGGCCCTTAGATTTATTTTTGGAACGTATAAAACACAAGATTCCCAATTCATTAACTCATGCTAACCAACGACATAAGTTCAACAGAACATCGTCGTAAACTTAGCCACCTGAAGTTGTTAAATTACGTCATGAATGGGCAAACTGGTCTTCAGCTGTCCCGTTTTGTAGCACCCCAAAAAAGACGATCAACGAGAAAAAGACGCAACTTTTCCCTTACGCCATTTGAAAAAACTGAATCTAACATTAACAGTTCTTTTTTTCCGCGCCCTATAACCGAGTGGAAGTCCCTCCTTCCTGATGTGATACAATCGTGGAACTTTGCAAAATGATTAGGAAATCATTTTTCCCAACATCCAGTATAAACTTGAGCAGTGCTTGAACATTTTCTTCTCATTTTCATGTGAACAATTCCCTGGGCACAGTGCTGTGCTAGTGTTTGTAGAATGATTGCATCGACGCGTTTTTTTTTTGTCGTATTTAATGTTACATTTCAGTTTACTGCCGTTATATGCACTGAGTTATTTTTCAAAGTGTCATTACTTCTCTTGTGCTAAGTTGATATTTCGTGTTTAGCGTCAAAGCTAGAGGTTATATCTTTTTCATGTACTCGTTACACTTTGCATGGTCAGCCTCTTGTGATTATTTTTTTTTCGTTGTATTTCTTCTCCTGCATGGGCCAGTATATTGGCCTGCAGTATCAATAATAAGTGTATCGGATGAGATTTGGTTTGCACTTAAAGTTCTTTCTGTGGATTTTTATTGTACACTTATTCAGGCTTCGTTGGCTAGCTCCCATTACTTTGTTTCATAATGATGTAATAAATACAATCAGAGGAAATAAAAATTGCAGTGGTGTGTCAGTACAGCATCGAGCTATATTCCTCGATTCTGGGGTGAATGTGGGTTCGAATCCGACCGGGTGAAAGGTTTTCAGTGTAAGTGTATGTTCATCTTTCCATACGTCCACTGGCCTTACGGATGTATATCACGGATTTCTTGATGGACCGCGGCATGGAACACTTCCGCGTTAAAATGCAGGCGAGAATTCAGGAGGGGGCTGTGTTGCGCGTTGAGACCAGTGATTTTTCATCTTCACATGCCGCGCGCTATCCCTTGCTAAGGAGAGGTGCAAGAATGATTTCACTATAGTGCTTCCATATAATTTTGTTTGAAGTGTTCCCTCAAAGACGCTCTACTGAGAGAACGCTTGTTAACGAGGACGCAATTTCAGCCTATTGTTAAATGTTTTGTGCGTTCACAAACCACCTCGTATCTTATCACGTTGCCTAGCGACCGCTACTGCCACCACACCTGCGACGCACCTTCTGGCGTACATGTGGTATGGAAAGTGAGGGTAAATAAGAGGAAAAAGAAGGGGGTAGAAATGAAGGTAGGGTGATGCATGATGGTGTGTGGGTAGTGAGGAGGAAAAGAAAGAGCATAGAGAGTAGAGCACAGCATAGTCTCGTGCAGTATAGTGCAGCAAGTAGGGGGAGAAGTAGGTGAGGGTGAGATGATGATGATTGTGGTTCGGTTAGGAAAGGCCGCTACTTTCTGCAGCCCAGGTAGGGAGCACGGCTAAGCGTCCGTGGGGGTGTGGGAAAGGGAGTGAAAGAGATAGAGAGGAGAGAAAGGCCGTAGTGGAGGGCTCCGGAAATTTAGACCACCTGGGGTTCTTTAACGTGCACTGACAACGCACAGTACACGGGCCTCTGGCATTTTCGCCTCCATCGAAAATGCGACGGCCGCGGCCGGGATCGAACCCGCGTATTTTGGGTGGCAGCCGAGTACCGTAACCACTACACCACCGCGGCGGACAGGGTGAGGAAGGCATAGCACAGTCATGTAGAAAATAGCAAGGAGTCACAAATGGAAGTGAGGGCAGGGAGCAGGGAAAAGGAGAAGGATTTGTAGGGGATTTGAGGGTGATGATGAGGAAAAGGAGGAAGGGAGTGGGTGCAGCATAGAATAGTCTTGTAAAGTATAGTGTAACAAGAAGTGGGAAACTGACGCCAGATGTGGAAGAGAGAAAGGAGGCACGTTGTATGCTTAAGTCTTCGCAAGGCTATTACTGAGCTGCCTGAATTTTCTTTATATTTTGCCATGATCGGTTAAATGGGCATTAAACCTGCAACCAGAACGTCCGACATAAACCAGTCGAGTGGCAATATCTGAACCTGGGTTTTACACGACGTACGCACGCCAACTGCAAGTAGCTTCGACTGTCCTTACGAAAAGTACGTGTATCATTAAAGAATGGACGTAGGTTGTGGACTTACCGGCTTGCTCGTTTCACTGGCATGGCGGCAGAAATTGTGCTTTTGTTAGGAACGCAATCGTTGCTCTCGTACACAGGGAGGAACGTTACCCCACTTAGAGAGCTACGTAGGAGACATCGACATTTCTCCTTTGTGGAATAAAGTGTAACCTTCCTTAGTGTATCTTAACAACAAATTGCGGATCTAGCGGCTAAGTTGCCACAGAACACGTTAGATTAATTGTGATGGCGAACAGTTACCCATTGATCCTGTTTGTGCCAGTCATGCGGTTTATTTACCTTACGGCGTGGTCAGGTTTGTCCTTCCTTGCTGTAGCGAATTCATTGGCCACGATACTGTTGGTTTTTTGTTGTTGTTGTGTTCGCTCGCGTATTTTTGGGTGTTTGCATTTTGATTCCATTATGTGCTTGTATCATGTTTCAGAAATGCCTCTCAAATTTTCAGTTGGTCTCGTGCATTCCGTATTGTATTGTTGAACAAATCGCAAAATACGACTTAGAAGAGGGAATGTCGCAGGAGCCAACGTTTCGACAAGCGGACTTGTCTTCATCAGGGCGGCAACTGCCTTCTCCAGCGTTCGTTTATGTACGCCTTTGCACACTCTCCCTCGTCCTCAGAAAGAGAGGAGAAGAGCAGCAAGTGCGAACAATAACTAACAAAAGGGGGGGTGCAGTGGTAGTTCGGTGACAGGTGTTCGCGTGACTAATATAAGGGGCAAGAGCGAAAGCTTCCAAAGAATCCGCTCCTTGTACATATCTTGCAAATGCATTGTGTGCCCAGCGCTAGAAAGCAGGATGAAAAAAGGAACACACGCTAGGACCAGAAGTTGCTCCTATGGCATGTGCCCCCCTCTCCATTCCACACCACCTGCGCTGCACCAACAGTGCATTTCACTGAAAGATTGTGGCTAAAATATTTAAGTTACCGCCCTGAAGAAGACAAGTCCGCTTGTCGAAACGTTGGCTCCTGCGACATTCCCTGTTCTAAGTCGTATTTTGCGATTTGTTCATCGGTTCAAGCATCCATCTTCCCCTGGTTCATCCATCTTCCCTTAGTTTGGATTCCGTTTCGTAGGCATACGAAATGTACCAGGAGGGTGTCTTGGGTTTTTACCTCCCTTGCTAATACTGTGGAGCTATGCTGAGCGGTATTATTCTTATCATCGACTAATATCTTCGAATCTAATTAAGTAACAGCCGTTTGGAATACGGCGACTACTCGTTAAGACGGTGCCTGCGTGATGTGCTGCAAGCTCTTCAAGGCGCCCTTATGCGGATGAGCATGCTAACCATTTCTCTCATAGAACGTCCTCGCATTTAAGAACGGACAAAATAAAAAGAGTGCCATTACCCACAACCTACCTTCTCTTGTCAAGCCTCGGGTCATTATTGAAGCAGCCAGAGTGCCCACTGATCCGTATGTGTGAGAACTAGAAAGAAATGGCACGAGAACATGCAAGGAGGTTCGGCGAGTGAACAGCAGAAAAACGTATACATGGTGCCGCTATGAAGACTACGGTGTGGTATTGGCGCTGTTTATCACACACAGGACTATCTATAGTTGCTCTCATGTAGCAATGTGTCGAGGGTAAGAAATGCGCACAGAGTTTATTGAACACAAGGGCATTGCACAATTACTGTCACCTAGCAGTGCACACAGCCCCAGAGAAGAAATTAGTGCGCGCGAATGCCCTCACTGGACTTCGCATGACCACCACGATGTAGTAGCATTTCAAGAGCAAGATCGGTTTCGGTTTTCCCTGTTGTGTTTGCGTTCGCGCAATGGCTCACGTAAAGCTCATGTAACGGGCCAGCATTACACATCGTGATTGTAAGCCGCATTTATCGGCATTTCTCCATGAACTTCGCGATTTTCGAAATGCCACTCACATTGGTGTGGCACCCACATAAGAGTCTCCAACAGCGTTTCTTATAGTCTGAACTTGCCCACTGCATCCGCGGCTCCGCTGGAGCGCGTAAAACACCATCGACCTTCGCCGCTAGAGACCTTCAACCCTGGGACATCTTCTTGGAGGCATTTTTTCGGGTGCTCCTCTACTTCCTTGGCACCTTCCCCATCTACTTCAGGCAACAGAGAGATTACGCCACGCGCTACGCTATCGCAAGTTCCTCCATCGATGTCGTCAGCCATCTTGTATCTGCGGGACGTGAATTTAGTACATGGAGCTCCACGGCAGCTGTTTAAAGATGATGCCGGAGATTTCTTTCAAAAGTCACCCCAGGTATCCTGCATTCTCCGTGCTACAATCCACATGCTTTCTACGTCATGCCATGATCAAATCCCCTTAAAAAATTCACGCATCTCCAAGAAGCGAAACATGACGAGTGGGCGAAGCACTGGGGATCTTTCGGTGGGGCATTGCCCACTCATGCATGTAAATCAGTGACAACGGGTGTGTACATTTACATACTAGTTGTCATTTATTCTGCTGGACTTTATGAGGTTCCTGCGCTCCCACGTTGTAGATCGTGCCGAGTTCCGGATTACATTTAGTTAAGGCGCTCTGCGAATCCTTATGGTTCAACTACGCGCAAGAGAAATCTACCACCGGCACTACATTGCAGAACAAGATCCAGAGCCTATATATACGGGGTGGCCGGTGAACAGTTGTGCAGCGTGAGCAGTCGGTTTTTTTCAATATGAAAACTCGCTAGCAGATGCTGCCTGCGTCAGCGTTGTCTCTCGAGGAGGAGGGCGCGTTCTCGCTCCTTGCGAGCTGGCAAAGCATTCATCGCAGAAATAGCGTTTCCATAATGAACCCTCTCTCTCACGACAGCACATCACACTGTCTGGTGCACTGCCTCTGGGATCGGCCGACATATGCACACACACCGTCTGACTACACTGCCTCCAGGATGGGCCCACACCAACACGGAGGGATGGATCGGTGGATGCTATGAGCGTCCCCTTTGTAACGGGGCGGTGACATGTGCGCCACCAGGCTCGTAAAATAATTGACAATTTTTCTTTCTTTTCCCTCTATTTTTAAGTTGGCCTCATGGCTTCTAAATCTTCAAGTGAATCGATCATACTACAGCAAAAACGTAAATTGATAGCCCAGTTCTCTGCTCTTATGGCAGAAAGTCCTTATTTTTTCCCGGGTAATTTTTTTTATCCGTTCTATATAGTTTTCTGCCACCAAACTCTAACCGTCTCTTACTCATTTGAATTGCAGGTATGTTCAGCTTTCCATTGTCGTCCCTAAAACCCAAGGCTTCATGTAGGGTAGTGCCCAAACGTACACCTGGGTGTATATTTCTGCATTCAAGCAGAACATTCTCCATCGTTTCCTTATCTTCCTCACAGCATGTGCATTTCTCCTTTTTTTACTGTACTGCGCTTTATAAGTACGCGTGACACGTTACTGGCACCGCAGCACCCCTAGCGCAGCTCGAACGAAAACTTTATAGAGCCTACGCACCGCAGCGCCTCTAGTGGTCTCCACTCAAAGCGGACGCTCGCATCTATGCACCGCAACACTCCTAGCGGACTCCATACAAACCAGAGCACCACGGACAAGGCGGGGACAAGGCTGGGCCCTAAGCTTCTTCGCCCCTAAAACAAATAAATTCCGTTCTTACAAACACGCCAGCGAAATCCTTTCTTCAGACAATGCGGACCAGGTCCCTGCCGTACCGCATGCAACCTTTGGTACAAATTCCTCGCACCATGTAACTAGCGGTTCTTCTCCATCTGTCCGTCTGTTCGGCAGGGAACGGCCACTGCGCCTAGACACGACCCATCCCTGTTCTCGCTATACCGACGAGCGAAATGCACTTGGACATCACCCATACAGCTTATTTGAAATTGATTGCGCTGGTATTGTGACTGCCTAGGGGAGTCACAAGTGCTTGCACGACGACACCCAGCAGTTTTGCTTTATACGAGATTCTTCGGTACTGCTACCGTCGTTCTCTGGCAAGTCATGCCGGCCTATCAGAGAAAAGCTGATGTCTGAGTACCCAACGTCATTATCAGGCGCTTTGTGCCGTGTATTCCTTCTGCCACGAAATTACCCCAATTCGACATTACCCGCATCAAATTTCAGTGGTATTGTGCACGACAAAGGACCTCCCAACAGCCACAATATTCTGACGTGTCCAGCTGGTAAATCTGCCTTCCTGGGTCGCTTGAACGACGTGAGCGGACGAAATAACAAAAGCGAAAAAGAGGAAAAACTCTCGGCTTACGATGTGAATTGAACCGGTCATCCCTGGAATTGTTTCAAATATAAACTCTAAACAACTTTCTAGAGTCAATGATTTGTTCTTCACGCGATAGTATTACTAGTCTAAAGGTATACACTTACACTGAGGGAACAACCGAATTGAGTGAATCGTAACGATGAGTCGTAACGATGCCGTGGATTCGGCGTAGTACTCACGTTGGGGCCCCTTTTGTGTACACGGGCGTTTGCAGTGCTCCAGCAGGCATTTCTGAAATAGTTTAGGAAACGAAAAATGCTTTTTGCAACATACATACAGGCAGAGGATATTTGTAAGGAAATAGTTTTGAGAAGCACGCAGTTGTGTTTTCGTTAGCAGACGTTTTCGCAACCAATAACACACTACAGTAGAGTTCCGAAATTGATGCCTGGGATACGGTGTCACGAAACTATCGATATCAGAGGTACATGGCTTGTTGCTCACCCACACAGACGTAGTTTCTATATATATATATATATAGTGTGAAGTAGATCCTCCTCCGAACAGTACAAACGGAAGATTTATTTGATGCAACATTTCGACCGGAGACCGGTCGAAACGTTGCATCAAATAAATGTTCCGTTTGTACTGTTCGGAGGAGGATCTACTTCACTCTACATAACGCCAACGGCCACTCCTCGGTCGAAATGTTGCATCAAATAAATCTTCCGTTTGTACTGTTCTGAGGAGGATCTACTTCACTCTACATAACGCCAACGGCCACTCCTCGCCATCGTGCCCGCCTATATATATATATATATATATATATATATATATATATATATATATATATATATATATATATGAGAGAGAATGAATTACTGAATGGGATAGTTTTCGCTGAATATGATAATGACAGCGCAGTGTAGGCCTTGTCAGACAGAACTTCATTTATTATTCAAGCAACATTTCGAGAGGGGCGTCGCATTCTGACGGAGCTCATTACTGTGCGCTCATTATATATATATATATATATATATATATATATATATATATATATCCAGTCGATCTGCCTTGAGAGAAGTTTGGCTGCACTATTAGTGCTCAAATGCGATATATAGCTACGCCCGTCATGCTTGCTTATGTACTAAGCTTCAATCCCGGCTAGGGCGGCTGCATTTCAATGGAGGCGAAATGTAGAGGCCCGTGTGATGTACGATGTCATTGCACGTTAAGGAACCCTAGGTCGTCTCAAATTGCCGGAGCCGTCCACTGCGGCATTTCTCAAAATCACTGCTGGTTCTGGGACGTAAAACACCAAAAATCAATACAAACAAGACTTCTTCAAAATATGGGTGACTTGTTCCTATACTGATCCTTCTTTATAAGTAAACGTTTTTCGTGACATATCTGACTGCGTAGAACCTTTCTGCACTTTTTTCTCTATAATGTTGTTAACTTCTGAGCGCCAATGAAAACGCTGCGGCAGTTTCGTCGAGCAGTCTGTGTAGAAGATGACCTGCTGCAAGTCGTCACTTCACAGCAGTGCAAATTGACAGTGATGGCATTATATTGCTCTGGAAGGGGTGAGATTGTAGGGTAGAAAAATGAAGGAATTTTGACTAACTTTTGTTTTGCTTTCGCGTTTGCGCAATCACAATGAATTTGCTAACACGCGGTAATAAACACGGCAAACAGCGCACGTCAGTCTTGCGGTAGGTGGTTCCAAATGGCTGTCCCCTTCGACATCTTTGTTCATTAGTATGCGCCGGTGAGCAGTTTCGGACTCTGTCGCCACTTGTAATTTCCGATATTACAGCTTTTCATTTACATTTGTGCAAGTAAAGGAGAGCTGCAAGACTGTCAATGTGTTCCTCACTACTCAAACGTGCAGTCATTTATGAACCCGCATTTGATAATTCGATTAATGATTATGATTAATGATTCGATGTTCCGACCGATTTGATGATTCGGTCGGAACAATTCACTATAACGGATGTCTTTTAGAAGTGCTCATGCCGTTACGTAGCCTCTAAATTGCACAATTACCACATCATAGAGTGGATGCTATTCTGCATCAACTGCGTCAGATGATGGCTTAGTACACGCAAACGTTGAATTCAAAAACTCGAGTTGGGTATTGACGATTTTCCCTGGCATTTTTTTTCTCTGTTTTTCATCAGGAAAAGGATTACGGTTTCCGAACGATAATTTCAGTGCGGTTAAGAACAATTATTTTATAGCGATGCATGTTACGCTTTGTCCTGTACTCCCCTCCACGATGGTTCTGTACTAGTGGCTATGGCACACCGCTGCTGATCCGAAGGTCGCGGGATGGAATCCTGGCCTCAGCGCCTCCCTTTTGACGTACGCGAAATGTTAAGGCCTCTGTACTGTGTGTTGGCAGTACACGTTAAAGCACCCCAGGTGTTCGGAAATTGCGGAATCCCTCACTGCGGCGTGTCTCGTAATCATAAGGAGACACGCCGGACGTAAAACCTCACAAATTAATCAATCGATCATATGCATATATTGAAATTAAATAGTACATATAAATCAAAATGCAAAGGTTGCAAAAGAGGGCACGTCGACATATAATTGTATATTGCGTATAATTGTGTATTGTATATTGCACTTACCTAATGACATCAAAGATTCATAGTATGTGCTCTTCGTTTCAAGTGGTGATAAAGGCCATCTGCATAGTGAGGAAGACATACAGGTGCGCACCAGTAGATGGCTGTACGACGCGTGTCCAACAAAATACGCTGCACTTTCACTGGTAGAAATACGTTTGCTCCTTCGGCCGTTGGCAGTCAAATGCGATATGATAACAGTTAACAGGGCAAAATTATTACACTGGTTGTTTCAGTTAACACGTAACAGTATTTATTAAAACGCACGTGCGAGTTACGACGATGTTGCCACCTAATCATCAAGTTTTAACTTTTTAGAGCTTCTGATGGTGAAACCGCCTTTGTTGTATACATTAAGTCTCAAACGAAATTTGTCTCCCCTGCATTAGGTGGCGGCCCTTGGGTTCTGTTGTCACCTTCGGCTTCTCTACCACACTAGTTGCTATCAGCAGTTTGAACTCAGTGCGCTACTTACCACTTTCTGCTTCTTCGAGTATGTATTACTCGGCCCCTCCATTATTTTTTAGGCAAGCCCAGACTACGTAGCTCAGCCCCGCCCTGTGATTACAGGCTTTGCATCTATTTCGAAGGAGGTCTCGATAAAAACTGTTATAGGCTATCCTGCTCGGTAAAGTGATGTAGGCAACACGCTCTGACCTGCTGTTTAGTTAAAGGGGCCCTGCAACACTCTTTGAACAAAACCAGAAAATGTTGTCGATCAACTGTGGAAGGTCCTGTAAACATATAAGCCGTATATGATTGCACTACACGAAGCAGCAAATGTGCAATTTGGTTTAAAAATACAGCTCGAAAGCGCTCTCTTAATCCAACCAGTCTGTGAATATACTTTTAAGAATTGTCATCCACCGAGTTCGTCGCGGTGGTGTAGTGGTTACGGTACTCGGCTGCCACCCAAAAAAACGCGGGTTTCATCTTGGCCGCGGCGGTCGCATTTTCGATGGATACGCAAATGCCAGAGGCCCGTGTACTGTGCGTTGTCGGTGCACGTTAGAGAACCCCAGGTGGTCTAAATTTCCGGAGCCCTCCACTACGGCCTTTCTCTCCTCTCTATCTCTTTCACTCCCTTTCACCCCCCCCCCCCCCCCCACGGACGCTTAGCCGTGCTGAAAGTATCGCCTTTTCCTAACCGAAGCACAATCATCATCGGCCGATTCCTAGCAGCACTTGCCGCCAATATTGTGGTATGCCGTCACGTCTGTACAGTCGACACAATCTTGTTACTGCGGAAACGGAGATACATTTAGAAAAAACGAGAGGAAAAATGTTGAAG
>JABSTT010005149.1:0-18612 GCA_013339685.2 Hyalomma asiaticum
ACGCTGTGGCCTCTCCCCCTTACTAGAGTGTACTGCACGTTTCTAACGCGTTTGTGCTAGCGTCCCCTTAAACGCGAGATCCCAGCGTTCGAATACAGTGTTTCTCACGTCTTTACATGATGATCGAGTGGGCGAATTACACGGAAGATTCAAGGTTTACCGACGATTCCCTCCGGAGCTTCGCCCACTCATCCTCATTCACCCCGTGGATATGCTGTGATTTTTTTATTGAACCTGTGCTAACCGCTAAGGACTGGACACATGCTCCGATTTTCCATGCGATCCGACGTCCGACGTCGCACGGTCCGGCGTGCGGCATCCGACGCTTCAACACACACAGGGCGACGAGCGGTCAGCGAGTAGGCTCCGCGCGCATCCGCCGCGTTGGCATACACGCTCGTAAAACATCGCATCCCTGACGCTAAGTGCAAAATAAATCTTTGTACAGCCTTACTTGGTTGCATAACAGCGCCGAAAAACATTGCCGATAAAACTATGCCTTCGCGAGCGACAAACACAACACGACAGCCCACCGTCAGCGACGACTTCGAGGGTAGGCCTAGCTGCCGACGACGTAGCCGTCGTCGTTCGCAGTCAACCGCCAGCTCGCCATGAAGCGCTCATTTTTGCCAACACAATTAGCATTTGTACTCATACGTCGTATGTCAACACATACGATTAGTTTTCTCGAAATAGATGCGAAGCGGAACGGTAAAAACGAAGCGAACCGCTTCGGTGAAACAGCCCCTGCCGATGTTTGTTTACGGTCGCGCCGCGGCCGCTTCCGATCTCTCGAGTGCTTTGGAAAGGGGCGCTGCTTTGCAGATTGGTTCACTTTAGGCGTAACATTACTCAATGAGAATTATTTCGTGTCACAAACAAATCATAAGCAATATTATGACGCGATTCCATGGACACTGGCAAATGCCTCGACGCCGTACACGCTCGTAAGACATCGTATCCTCGTCAATAAGTACAAAATACACATTTTTGTGCAGCCTTGCTTGGTCATACAACACAGAAAAAATTGGCAGATCCCACGTGCAGTGGGAATCAAGGAAATGCGAAGCACGCATAAGGAACGTAAAATGGCTTTGCATTGCTGTCTCGCTATACCGAGTTTGGTACATATGAAGTTAACGAAACGGCCACAAGAGCACCAAGACTGTGACATGTAAACCATGCCGCTCACACACGCATGTCCTGATTCTAACGTTATGACTTGTCATTTACGTTCGTCATGCAGTGGTGTTGTGCCATAGCTATTTTGGTATACATCCCTTTAAGGAAGCGAGTGGCATGTAGATCCTGCCGCTAATGACATGCATGTCACGATTTTCATGTATGACCTGTCATTAATGATTGTCATGCAGTCTTGTTGCGCCCAACCAATTTTCGTATAGGCTCCGAGCAGTCGAGTTTTCCATGTGCGACATCAGCGCCAGAATGCACTGCCTGGCGGAGAGAAGAAGCAAAATTGGACAGACTGTGACAGGGAAATACGCGAATGCGATGGGCGTCTCCACCTCTACAGCAGCACCGACCGCCCGTGCCACCTTCTTTCGTTTTATTTCCTTTGAGACAAGCGCTCCAAACATGCGGCAGACTGTTCCAAAGGGCTACGCCGCGAGCGTTCGTGTGGTTCGCAGCACACCCGCAAAGCAGCGAAGAAACGCGCGCGTCGCTGTCGCCTCGGTTTCCACCGTGCGCGACTGAGCCGTCCGACGAGAGCTACGTAGCGCCCTCTGGTCAGTAGACGGAGCCATCCCATTAACGAAACGGCAGTATAGCGCCAGGACCGTGGTATGTAAATCGTGCCGGTCATGACAAGCGTGTCATGATTATAATGAATGACCTGTCATTTACGTTCGTCATGCTGTCGTGTTGTGCCATAGCAATTTTGGTATACATCCCATTAACGAAACGCCTGGCATGTAAATCATGCCACCCATGACATGCATGTCATGATTTTCATGTTATGACCTGTCATTTATGTTTGCCATGCAGTCATATTGTGGCATACCAATTTTCGTATACATCCCATTAGCGAAACGGCCAGGAGAGCACCAAGACCGTGGCATGTAAATCATGCCGCTCATGACATGAATGTCATTATTTTCATGTTATGACCTGTCATTTACGTTTGTCAGGCAGTCATGTTGGGCCATACCAATTTTCGCATACACCCCATTAGCGAAACGGCCAGGAGAGCACCAAGACCGTGGCATGTAAATCATGCCGCTCATGACATGAATGTCATCATTTTCATGTTATGACCTGTCATTTACGTTCGTCAGGCAGTCATGTTGTGCCATACCTATTTTCGCATACATTCCATTAGCGAAACGGCCAGGAGAGCACTAAGACCGTGGCATGTAAATCATGCCACTCATGACATGCACATCATGGTTTTCATGTTATGACCTGCTATTTATGTTCGTCAGGCAGTCACGTTGTGCCATACCAATTTTCTCATGCATCCCATTAGAGAAACGGCCAGGAGAGCACCAAGACCGTGGCATGTAAATCATGCCGCTCATGACTTGCATATCATGATTTTCATGTTATGACCTGTAATTTATGTTTGTCATGTAGTCATGATGTGGCATACAAATTTTCGTAAACATCCGATGAGCGAAACGGCCAGGAGAGCACAAAATCGTAGGCAGCTAGATAGATAGATAGATAGATAGATAGATAGATAGATAGATAGATAGATAGATAGATAGATAGATAGATAGATAGGTAGATACGCTCAAACTCGCCGAAGTTCGCTAAGAAATGCTTCGCATTTAAAACACTGCCGATACCTTCGCGAGGGACTAGCACATCACAACCCACTGTCAGTGACGACTGCGAACGAGGGTAGACCTAGCTGCCGACGCTCGGAGTAGTAGTCGTTCGCTGTCAACCCCGAGCTCGTCACAACGTGCTCATTTTTGCCTACACGATTAAGATTTGCACTCATACGTCGTGCGTTAACACATGCGGTGAGTTTTCTTGAAGCGTCGTTGTGAATGAAGCGCTATCGCATAAACGAAACGAGCCGCTTCGGTGAGGTGGCCCTTGCTGAGATGTTTGTTTACCTTTCCACGGTGATTGCTTTCGATCTCTCCGCTGGTTTGGAAACAGGCGTTGCTTTGCAGATTGATTCACATTAGGCATAACACTACCTAAAAAGCATTTATTTCGAGCCAGAAACAAGTCATAACCAATATTTTCTACGAGATTCCGGCTATACTGGCAAAAGCCACGGCAACCTCGGCAGGGCGATCGGAGCGGAGCAGTGAACCAATGGGCGGCCAGCAGCACGACGTCACGCGTCTCCCGCGCTGCCATTGGCTGTTGCCGTCCGACTTTTCACGAGACGGTCGTTTTCGGGATACTCGATGTCTGGTGCGCATGCGTGAGCTGCTAGGGTGCGATCTAGGGGCTTTTGTCACGTTTTCGTCTTGATCGTCTCCCTATGGTCTAGGTACTACCTAGAAAGCAGCGCCAGGTGGTTTCCACGGTTTCCATCCCTAGAGGAGCCGGCTTCGCAACGCGGTGTGGTTGCTGCGGTCTTGTCGGCGTGCGTCGAACGGTTCATCGGAACAAATTTTCATGTGTAAGTGACGAATTTCTGCATGGATTCTGCATGTTTTGATGGGGACGGATCGACAGAACACCTTTTTAGAACGACACAAAGCTGAGCTAGTTCTTAAAGAGTTCATAATGCAAAAAAGTAAGGCATGCAAACACGGACACAAGAGAAGGACGACGTTCGTGTTGTGCCCAATACCTGTGTACTGTACTCAGTCAGACGAGCGATTTTTTAAGTTGCCCGTGTTCAAAATGAATCCGGAGCTGGTTTTCGGACATAAAACCCCAGAAATCATCAAACACCAGTCCCCCCACTGCGGCGTGCCGCGTATTCGTATAGTGATGAAAAATATCGATCAAAGCGATTACAAAAAATCAATTTACAAGTGGTCTTACAGTCTTCAGAGCAACGGCTGACGAAGACAAGCTTTCACTTGACGAGACGTTGGTTCTCGCAATGTTACCTGTTTTTTAATCGTTTTCAACGCCTTCTTTCTTCAAGCTTCCGTCTTCTCTT
This sequence comes from Hyalomma asiaticum, assembly GCA_013339685.2. NCBI lineage: Eukaryota > Metazoa > Arthropoda > Arachnida > Ixodida > Ixodidae > Hyalomma > Hyalomma asiaticum. The sequence goes on from JABSTT010005149.1 coordinate 4,100, forward strand.
GAACATTTGTTTTGTTTGGATCCATAACCGTACATAGTGGGTTGGGCACATGAAACCACAGAAGTTAAAACGCCCTCTTGCATTTCTTCGCCGCCAGCCAGCTGTCGCAAAGCTATTCTCACTGCATGCGAGATGGCTGAGTGAATAAATTGGTATCCCACACTTGGAACGCTACCCAATGCCTCCAGTAAAGCTGCCTTTGCCATACGCCAGTGGCAACAGGTTGGATACATGCAACATATCGTATATCAGAGTAACGAAGCATTTCCCAGAGACACGCATTGGAATGCTCCTTCTAGAGCCTCAAGCTTCATACTCACCAGGAGCACAATGCAAATGCACTTAATGTGTTGTGTTGGGTTCAATGGCGCATAAGCATCTAAGGCTGTCATGCGCCAAGAGTACGGTGTAATATGTTTGGAATTGTTAGGTTACTTCAGCAACCGCCCTTGTCTCGGACAACGATGTCAAGGAACCCAACAAGTAGGTAAAGACCTCAGCCTTCTTCTCAACTATGAAAAGAATGGGTGAGGTGCATCACATATGCAGCAGTGTACAGGGTGGTAATTCAGAGTTTCTTGAGAACGCCTTCTTCCCTTAAAAAGCTAAAAACAGATGCAACATTTACAAGTGCGTTTTCGCCGAGAAGTAGTTTTAGATGAAAAGGAATGTGTTGATCGTAAAACGCAGTATTTTTCCCAAAGTTGTTCGAGTTTTCTGCATGAGAATAAAGTATGGTTAACTGTGAGTTCTCATCCACATTGCTCACACAATAGTTTATCTTGTTTTGTTAGTAAGAAGTGTGTGAGGTGAGTACGTCCTATACGTAGGCGGCATGTGATTATTTCAATGAAGCGTTCCTGTTGTCAACATAATTGCCATTCTGAGATGATTGGTTTAACCAGGTGGAGTTTATTGTTAGTTTCAATATCCTGTGTAGCCTGCCATTTTGCTCTTAGTTTATTTTGTATAAAATTTACAGAGTCTCTGGCAGATGCACTTAAGTCCCATGCTAGTGGCCTTTATGCTGTACTCATACCATGTTTCTCCAGAAGTGCTGTATGCTGCGCTAGTTGTTGTTTAGACATGGAATTCATCACAAAGTGATGCAATAACACACAAGTGCAAACTAACAACTCTTTTTATTGAAGACAGCTAATATGTATATATGTCACCATAAGCAGCACAGGCTCACATATACAAGGAGACTTGAAATTACAGGTAATTCATGCATGGACAGAGATGGTATCGTATTCTTGCATTGCACAAAACAATTGATATATTACTCATACAATTTTGACCCATGTTTTTGATTAAAAAATGCTTCCAACACTTCGCCAGCAGTTTCTTGCTTGCTTGTGCATAGATGCTTACACTATTGACTAGATTTTTCGCATGCTTCCCGAGTCAGTAACCTGTTTGGCCTACATAACTTTCCTGCAGGATTGGGGAATCTCGTACACAACTTTCTGGGTGCCTTCAACATAAAGTTCTTTGTGGTTCTTTTACAGCCCAACTTTTTGTCAGCCCCGCCACGGTGGTCTAGTGGCTATGGTACTCGGCTGCTGATCCGAGGGTCGCGGGATCAAATCCTGGCTGGGGCGGCTGCATTTCGATGGAGGCGAAATGTTGAGGACCGTGTGCTGTGCGATTCAGTGCACGTTAAAGAACCCCAGGTGGTCCAAATTTCCGGAGCCCTCCACTACGGCGTCTCTCATAATCAGAACTGGTTTTGGGACGTTAAACCCCACAAATGAATCAATCAAATCAAGTTTTTGTCAGTACAAGTGGTGCAACAGCTTGGCTGAGCAAGCTTCTTGGTTGATGAAATAACCAATGGTATGTTAAGCCAAATAGTCACACACAGGCTATGTGTGTGACCTTGTCACAATGTAAGAATAGCTTTAGGTGTTGACACTCCGCGCAACGGCATGACCAGATATTGTTTGGCACCATAGCGGCCTTAGGACCCCTTGTCGTGGCGCCATCTTTCGGTGTTTGAGGGGCCTTCTTAGGCTTCCCTCAAACGAGAGATGGCACCATGACAAGAGAATCCACCTAGCCGCTGCGGCTGCACGGTATGCTGCGGGATCTTTCGGTGTGGAAGACAATGAAGTGTTCCATTTGTGGCTGACACCATGCTCTCTAAATTTTCATTATATTTGGCATGCATACCAATGAGATATCTGGATTTTCATGCACCAGTGCTCATAATCGTGGTGAGACGTACTCCAGCACTTCCCCAGATAAGAAACACTGTTGAGTGTACGCTTAATTGAGCCATTTCTTAAAGTCACCTTAACTCGCACATCAATTTTGGCAGACAGAAACTAGCGAGGAAGTCTTCCCAGGGGAGACGCGTGTGCAGAGTGGACTCTCCTCATGTGGTGTCATGGATTTTGAATCAGTTAAAACTATTTTGTATGAGCAAGAATGTCATGCAGACGGTTGCTCGGACATTTCGTCTGGATCAGGAATGACACCTTTACAGAAAGGAATGAAGCCTATGCAACCGTGGGGGTACATAGGTAGGATCCACCGGCTGCTACTCGCACAGTACGACAGCCTTGCATGAAGGGAAAGGAAGTGTAAGGGTTCGTCCATAAGGTAATGAGACTGGGTCTGGTGAGAGGAATTTACTGGTCCGATCGGTACAAGTTACTGGGTTCTTCCATATAGTCCCCTTTGGCAAGGGTGCACAACTATGCCGCTGCGATTCTCATGCTGGAAAGGCTCCCTGCAAGTCTGCTACCATAACCTACTTCAGAGAGATTGTGACAACCAATTGGATGACGGCAGAATCGTTGCATTGGTGACCTTTCAAGCTTCTCTTGAGCTTTAGGAGCAGCAAGTCTGCCAGGCTCACATCGGGGCTCTTGATGGCTGTGCAACGTTGCAACCCCTGCCTTGGCCACGGAGGTTGTTGCATGAAGGGTGGTGTGCGCTTGAGCGTTGTCGACTGCATTGTCCAGTGATGATCAATTTGCAGTCTTTCCCATTTGACGGTTTCACTAAAGCATTCAAGGACTTCATTGCAGAACACGGCATCGATGATTCGTCTCAGAGGTTTTCAGCAATTCTCCTCACAAATGACAGTCAGAGTTCAAACTCTAGCCATACTTACAATCGATCCACTCGTCCAAGGGCGTCCAGACCACTCCATTTATTCAAAGGTTTGCTGTGCACCCTTGAGCCGTCATCTTTAAAACCTCCCTGATGAACGCATGCATCTTGAAGCGCCCTTTGCACAGGTGAAACCATAATTTAATCGTGTGTCACTGCTCCAGACCGCATTCCAATTTGTACGTGTTCTGCCATGACAAACATTCGGAAGCAGCCCTTGCCCCCACTCCAAGTTCTCAGAGCTGGGATGCAACTGCTGCTTGGTGCATTACTTGCTCAGACTCGGAGCCCCCATGACAAATCCGAGTGCTGCGCTACAGGTGGGTGCACTGGTGCATTGCAGGCAGTCTCAATACTTTAAAGACAAACCTTGTATATTTCTGGTTTTCTGGAAGCTGTTTCATTATAGTCTTTAAAGACACTACAAAGGTTATAGAAAATGTCTAGCGTGTTACTCAGCAAGTATCCACTTGTGCCGGCCTCGGTGTTCAGGGTTGGATAATAGGGTCGAGAGAAAAGGACTTGAAAAAAAGAACATGAAGCTTCAAGGCCTCAGCTGCTGTTTGGCTTTTACTGTTCTTAGAGCGTCCACTAGACCAGCGCCGCAGTCTAGTGGCTGTGGCACTAGGCTGCTGATCCGGACGTTGCACGAACGAATCCTGCCACCAGCAGCTGCATTTTCATAAAGGCAAAAAGTTGCGGCTCTTGCATTGTGCAATGTCAGTGCACCGCAAGAACCCTAGGTGGTAAAAATTTGCGGAGCTGTCTACTATGGCGTAACTCGTATTCATATCGTGGCTGCAACTGCGCCATTTACATACATGCCAACTCTCCCGATTTGCCCAGAAGACTCCCGATTTCTGATCAGTCCTGACCATATAGGCACGGCCATAATTCTGATAAACAACCCTACCACCACTATGAAAAGGTAGGGGACAACAGTTACCTTGAGGAATACAAGTATTTTGCTGCAGCACCCTCCCCTCTGCCCAGTGATATAGAGGGTCGAGAGGCCGCTTTGTTTGTGTGTGGGTTTTGTTGTCTACAGTTTGGTGTGTTATCTTTATCTCGACAAGGAACATGCAATAACACTGCAGTGCACGCAAAGTTAAATTCGCTGCTGTACAGCGCCATTATGCAGCAAATCATGTAAATAAGTGTGGGAAATTTGTGCAAGTAGCTTTCGTGGGTCATGGCACATTTTGCCCTACACACATGCGTAATTAAATGCAGACACTATAATTAAGTACTAGTACTGGTATGGTCATCGACACCGAGAATTTTTGCGGCAATGACCCAGAGTTGTATGGCATTACTACAGTGATGCTAAGTGAGAAACAGGAAAATGCGCAAGTTCTTTGCTTTGTTTTTTCTTCTGGTGCTGCCCTCCATCGCTTTTCAAATCTCTCAATTTTCAAAGTCCCTACGTTGCCAGGTATGCGTTTACATCAGTGCAATCTTTAATTGCTATGAAAAATTCATAATGAAAAACAGTGTGAAAAAATTAGGCGCCCCTCCACCATTGGCAAAAAGGGGCGAATCGAAGCTTGGCATGTGCATGCCTTTTTCCTTCTTTCTTGCTCTCTTCCTTTACCTCTTTCTTTCTCTTTCCTACCTACTTAAGTGGAAAATCTGAGAAATTCATATGGCTCAGCTATGTTCGTATCTTCTTAGATGCCGAGTATGCACGTGCTATGAATATGCCGTGTCTACTTCTTCATGAATACGAAACCCAGTTTTAAAATGCTCAATTCCCTGACGAACTGTAGCTGAATAGTTAGTATGCCGGCATTGCAACCCAGCAGTCGGTGGTTCAAATCCACTGCCAGGCAGTCATTTTTCATTTTCAGCGCAAGTGAAGAAACTGTGCACATTGTTTTCATGATGATAATGCTTTCCTTGTACGCCAACAGCTTGCACAACTGCACAAGTGAGCCAGCACAAGCTTCAATTGAGTAGCTGTTTCACATCAATAGAAAAAGCAGAATTTATCATTAGGTTGAAAAAATTGCAATATCACAACAGAGCTTTTTGTTAGAAATGGGTCATGTAGTTTGAGATTATTCAAGACTGAGCAAGAATGTGCTAACACAGTGCTGTCATGTGCCTTCTTTATTCACATTGGTGCGAATGGCACATCCACCTTGTGTGTTTTGATGCTAAAGAAAACAATAAGGCTGCACTGTGACTGCTAGTAATGTTTCTTGCGAGCCTTCTCTCAAATGAGGAAAGGTCTTATTGACTGTGAACAGAACTTTTTTATTGTACATTGCGCTTGGCAATATCACAAAGCCACTTACATTATGCATCTGCAAAATGCAAAGGTCACTTTCTTTAAAAAACTTTTCAAAATGGCTCGTGCCTAAGCATGAAAATCTTAGGCAGCAGCAAGAAGAAAAAAAAAAGCCCACTCACGAAATGCTGGGAGTATTTTTATCAACAAGGCAGGTCACCACTGTGTGAGTGACACATCAATGGTTTTGTACAATGCAGAAATGGAATTTCTGTTATGTATATAACTTCCTGTACACGCAAGGTCAGATAACTTCCTGTGCCTAATTCCAAGTTTCCTTGTATCGGTGCGCCTGTGCAGCCTGTAGTGACATACCGTATATGCCTGCTATCTGTCTTTAGTAAAAACAGTTGTTAGTTTGCACCTGTGTTGTTTAGTCTTCCTACTAGTGTGTCATTTCATTGTGCTCCTTTAGGATGAATTCCATGTTTCTTAAAATATGATGTTCTGTTGACTGAAACTAGTATATTTACAGCAGAGGCAATTATAGAGCTGGCAGCATACCACAAAACAAAATCACAGGAAGCCATTATATTCTCTGATTCTTTAAGTGTCATAAGATAATGAATGTAGTTGAATAAGAGTGAAAAGTATCAATGTTTATTATGGGGACATTGCAGTTTCTAAGCTACCTTATGGTTATAAGTCTCCCTGTGTTATTATCGTGTTTTATATATAAAACGAATGTTGAAGTAGGAACAAAAAGGTACAAAAGCCTGAGTTGGCTTAAGGTAAAGCACCCATATATTCTAGGAGTGGGTGGCTGCATGCATGTAGCTGTGAAGGGCTCTGAAAATTATTTGGCCACTCAAATCCAAAACTTCTCTCAGGGGCACTGCAAGTGCTAGATGTGGCCTCAAGAATTGTCTTTTATTCACAAATTACAGGTGGCACACTGCATGGAGGGATGACAGCTAGAGGGCACTACCGAGAGGCCAGCAAAAGTGAACCTTTACGGACCACTGCTTGATGACCGGCACATGTGTTCACATGCAGTGCATTGATGACTCGTATATACGCTTGTCATCTTGTACTCGATATGTAATTACCTAATCTATATTCCGCACAAAAAGGAGCTCCTTGCTCTAAACAGCTTTGCTTGCTGTTCTTGTAAATACACTGTTGATGGGCTATAAGTGCTCTCTACATTTTTTTCCATTGAACAAAGGTCCCTGGGAGCACTGTTCTTTCTCATTTCTTGTACAAGTAGTGTGAATGGTTGCTAACACTGATGTGCCAGGAATCAAGTCGCATGTGATGCTAAGTATGTGAGTTGTCTACCACTTAAAAATTATTGTGTGATGGCTGTGCTGGAATTACTATAATTAATGATAAATGCAAAGTAACATTTATGCTGTGATTGAGTTAAACACTCAAATATTGTAATTGTGCAGTGATGCAATAAATGCACATAATTCTTTATTGTTGTTTCTGAGTGACACTTATTCACTTTCCCACTTCTGGTTGTACGTTTACACAGGAAGCTTATGCTTGTCCAGAGCCATTTCTTGGCTGACACTTTCACCACATCCCCTCCACGGTGGTCTAGTGGCTATCCGGCGGCTGATCCGAGGGTAGCGAGATCGAATCCCGGCCGCGGCAGCTGCATTTCGATGGAGGCGAAATGTTGAGGCCCGTGTGCTGTGCGATGTCAGTGCATGTTAGAGAACCGGAGACCTCCATCATGGCGTCTCTCATAATCGGAGCTGGTTTTGGGACGTTAAACCCCACAAATAAATCAATCAGTCACTTTCATCACAGATTTGTGAAACTAAACTCCTAAGCATGACTGCCACTATCAGCATGGAAACTTTGCCAAAAATACTTGGCAAGTATGTCAGGATCTCTCACGTTCGTTTGTTGATTGGCGTTTTTACCTGTGACCAGCATACTAGTGGTAGCTGAAATTTTAGAAAATGAGGTGCATCACTTGTAATACCAATAAATGAAACAATTTCTCATATTTAATATTCAGGTCGCATAGTATTGTGAACAGAAGAAAGAAAAGATAGCTTTTGATACACATATGAAAATGCAGCATTTAGCATTGCTTAATCATTTAATAAGCAATTATTGATGTACTACCAGGAAATCAAGGAGAGTAAAGTTAAAAATAGCTGGGAATGTAAACAGATTTAGCATATAAGGTTTATGCAAGTTAAATAGAAAAGCACAAGGTACCTTTCTTTATTTCCCACCTGTTTGATTTTTACTTTGCAGCCTGCGCCAACGTGAAAGGGTAGATAGGAGGGTTTATTCTGAAATGTACACGTCATTACGTTATTTATAGCACCGTTATATTATTAGGGGCATAGTGAAAGATTCTGTACCTCGTGCAGAATTTTATTAGGTACCTTCAAGGATGGAATTATTTATTAATATTTTTGCACGGTCTGCATGAACAATTCTGACCTCCTGGAGGTTAACAGTTTTGCTGTAAACGTCTACGTAAAAACAAAAGCGCTTACTGTATACATATGCTCAGAAGTTTGTAGCAAATGCTATGCAGGAGAGAATGCTAGTCAATAGGAACAAAAGTTTGGGAAATTGGGCGAGTTAAGATTGATTTTAATGAGCAGCGGAATCATGAAGAAAAGCAACAACTTGTGTGTTTCCATCAGGCCTTGTCATTTCGGCTGCCTGTTAATGGAGAAGATACTAGTAACTATAATAAAATGGGTGAAGGTTTTGAAACAGCCCCTCATAGAGCAAAATCAGCTTCCTTGACTAATAAACAAGGCATAAGTGTAAGGAAGGTTGAGCTGCATCTGTGAGAAGGCAACAAGGAAGGAAACATGAGCGGGTCACATAGAATTGCCAAACAGTTCTTGCCTCGGACTGTAGTGTCATAATGTAACGTATGCGTAAACCCATAGCTGCTAAGCAGCAATGGGTTTACGCAGGTATGACGAATAGGTGGCCAGATTCACCTTGGGAAGTACGACTTTTGTCCAAGTTGCATGAATTTACAAGAGATGCTGAAAGAGTCCAGTTAAAATTACATTTTCATGTATGCAAAGTGAACTAGTAAGTTCACCATGGTTGAGCGTTGGGCTAGATGGTGTGACATCGCAAGTTTTACAGTGCCAATGGCACACGGACAACATATAATGACACACACAGCGCTGTGTGTCATATGTTGTCCGTGTGCCATTGGCGCTGTAAAACTTGGAACTAGTAAGGGAGCATGTGTGGTGTCAAGACTAGACAGGCAAAAATACGATGAAAGGAGAAGTCAAGGAATGAAACAACGTTGGCAAAGGTCACACATTTCTCAATGGAGCAACATACGAAACCAAATTCTGCTCACAACTTGGGTTCAGAATAAAGAAAAAAATTTCTGCTACAAATGTTGTAGGTGCCATCTACCTGCTTTGGCCCTGGAAATGGCAGTGGTCGTTGAAACGGTGCCCTCATCGAATAGTGAAAACAGTAAACAGTACTGGGCTGCACTAAACCCCATGCAGCACTGAAAGTACGTCACAAGTCGGAAGTAATGCTCCGATGAAAGTGGGAGGTGGCAAACTCCAACACAACCTTGGACACGCTTTTGGCACACGTACACATAGACCTGTCCTGATTGATTTAGAGATGCCAGCGCATCCTGATTTAGAAACGACTTGTGGCCAAAGGGAAGCTATTTCTAAAAATGCACTTTTAACTACCACAAGAACAAAGTTGCAGAAGCACAAGGATGAACATGCACGATCGTACCACTTGAATAAAGCCAACCTTGCCTCGCCTCTAAACATTTCGCTTCTATTTATCCCCTAGCTACACGTTTACAGGTCTTAAAGGATATTTGTTTTAGAATTCACGAAACACGTCTTGGTCGTTCGAACGTGTCGGCTGTCCTACAAACAGCAACAGAGAAGGACCGCGCTGTCACAGCGGTGAATCCGCATTATTACTACCTTACCTTTACTTATCATACATAACAGCTAAGTGGTTTCGTCCACGCGAATTTCCTGAAGGGATACAGTGCATCGCATCACGCGCGTCGCACTCACAAGAACTACTACCTCAATACAGATAATCAAAGCTATCTGTAAGATTCTATCGGGGTACTGTTCAGCCCTGAGTGCACATAGCTAGCTCGTTCATGAACTGAGCTGCAGGGGACGAGACGCGACGTCTTAACACTTCGAACGTTGCGGGCGATTGCGACCAGCAGCTGCGTAGAAGACGTAGAAGACTCGCGCTAAGAATCTATGTACTCTTTAAAAATACCTTGGATGAGGCGCATTGAGGAAGTGGGGCAATAAATATAAACTTAATTAGACAACGTAAATATTCCACAACAGCTACACGCCATTAGTTCGCATAATGACTTTTGCAAAATGTGTCCCAAAACAGCCAAACCGACACTTGCACACCTCAGCCGCTGACCAAGGACCGTGCTCACACGAAACGCGCGCCGTACCAACACCACATGGCCGTACGCCAGCAACATACACAAAACTTCGACGTCAACGGCCAAGTCAACGGCCTAGTACGTGATACGACGGACGACCCGCACAGAAGTTGGCTCCCCTAGGGATGGAAACCACCTAGCGATGCTTTCTAGGTAGTACCCAGACCTAGGGAGACGATCAAGACGAAATTACCGCAAAAGCCCCTCACCCTCGCAGCTCACGCATGCGCACAAGACATCGAGTGTCCCGAAAACGACCGTCTCGTCGACTTTTCTGTCCGAGAACGAGAAAATCTGCGCGGTTTGACGCACGCCGGACGACCGGAACAGGGAACCGGTGCTGCAAAAACACCCTCGGTACACCCGGTACGACTGCCGGATCGCATCGCCGGACGTAGGATTGCATGCAAAATCGGACAATGTGCCCAGCCCTTTAAGGACACCACGGGCGGGCAGACGCGCCGCGCGTTTCCATTGACCTCATATCCGACCTCATTCTAGCGAGCCCGCAAAAACTTATGCTGTAAACTTGGGGACAATGAGTAAGTCAGCGACACTGCAGAAGAGATGGAACGTGAAGTGCATTGGCGCACATATATCCGGTACATTATTTAATATTTCAGTTATGTTTACGGTTTCATATTCCACGGAGAAGACTCTTTCCCAAGCACTCTTCACGACTATGCTGCTTTTGTGTTCGCCTTAGTATACTAACCTGTCAGCCACGCCTCAGTGCAAAGCGAAAATATGGCTTCAGTGAATCCTCCTATGGCCCGTCATCTTCTCGAACGGAAAAGAGGAGAACATGATGTCTTCCGGTGAGCTTTTTTTTTTTGTTTGAGTAATGCGAAGCTGGTTTGTCTGCAGCGCCTCGTGTCAACCGCACAAGGTCACTTAGCAGGACGAAACACCCCGACATTTCTCATTTTTTATTTAGCAAACAGCATATTGTCACATGGTCATCCGTCACGATGAAAGACGCAGCGGAACTCAAGGCGATGTCAGGCGAACTGCTTATTGGCGATCCTGCGCCGAGAAAAACACAGCAAATTACGCTGTAAAGCGATACTGGCGTAAACAGTCGTCGGTCGACGGAAAAAAACTGCCAGCGGCCTGATATACACCTGCTTTTATACACACGTCATAGAGCGTTCTGGCATTATCGCTGAGATTCGAGAAGGCACTCAAATGATCGCGTCGGGCATGCAGAGTTTCTAAGATGGTCGAGACGTTCCCGAAGCCACATGCAAAATAATCCCCGCCTACACTTCACGCCACAGGAAAGTGATAATGGCGCTCCCCGTAAACAGAACAAAACAAGCGCGTCTCACTGCCCTCTCCGAAAGGCCTCGCCGTCATGCTGCAAACAGAACATGACAGTGACAGCACACGCCAAAAATTAAGCTGAAAAGGCGTCACAGTTAAGAATAGCGCTTAAGTCGCACCACGTGTACAACTTTGCATCGTGCGCGGTGCCGCTGGGATGACGTTATGCCATCAGGCACAACCTTATAGTCCAGTGCACCACATCGTCGGAGTACCTTGTAGGGTCCGAAGTTGCGCCGCTAGAGCTTTTCACTCAGTCCGCGTCGTCGTACTAGCGTACAGACCCAGACACGGCCGCCGGATTGGTATTCTAGGCGGCGTCGTCAAGGCTGTAGTGGTGGCTGTCGAACCTCTGCTTGTTCTTGATACGAAGGCGCGCGAGCTGTCGAACTTCTTCGGCGCATTGCAAGTAATTGGCAACGTGGAGGTCTTTTGCGTCGGTGATGACCTGTATCATGGCATCAAACGCCGTACCTGGGCTCCGTCCGTAGACGAGTTTGTATGGCGCCACCTGCGTTGTTTCTTGCACTGCCGTGTTGTGCGCGATGGTCACAGACGGAAACATGGCATCCCACGTCTTGTGACGTCAACATACATGGCCAGCATGTCGGCGATGGTCTTATTTAGACGCTCGATGAGACCGTTCGTCTGTGGGTAGTAGGCAGTAGTAGGCTTGCCTGGCTGTACCTCAAGATCGCCTTAGTTAAGTCAACCGTGAAAACCGTACCTCTGTCGGTGACGAGGACCTCTGGGGCTCCATGACGTAGGACTATGTCCTCGATAAACACGTGGCCACCTCAGAGCCAATGCCTTTGGGGAGGACCCTTATCTAGGCGCAGCGGGTGAGGCAGCCAGTCGCTACGAAAGTCCATTTATTACCGGAAGTCGACGTCGGGAAAGGCCCCAGTAGGTCCATGCCGATTTGCTGGAACGGCCGTAGAGGTGGTTCGATAGGTTGCAGAAGCCCGGCTGGCCCACTTGAGGGCATCTTTTCTCGCTGACCGTCGCGGCATCTCCTTACGTACTATGGGCAACGTCGGCAGTGAGGCGAGGCCAATAGGACTTCTGCGTCCTGGCGAGTGTGCGGTATATCCGGGGTGTCCGGCTGTCGGTTCGTCGTGTAAAGCTTGCAGAACCTCCGGACGTAAGGTTGGAGACACTACTTGGAGGAGGTCGGCTAGGAGTGGCGAGAAGTTCTTCAGGAGAACGACGTTTCACAGAAACAATGAAGCCAACCCTCGTCGGGATACCTTCCGCACAACGACGGTCCTGCCTCCCGGGTAGTGCATGAGGCTCTTGAGCTCTGGGTCAGCTCGTTGTCGTTCCGCGAAGTGGTCGGTACTTATGAGTATCAAGAGAGTGTCATCGTCCTGGTCACCCTGTGGCGGCGCGTCGACGAGGGCGCGAGACAAGCATTCGGCGTCGGAGTGCTTTCGTCCGCTTTTGTAGACGACGGCGATGTCAAATTCTTCTAGTCGGAGACTCCATCGTGCGAGGCGCCCTGATGGACCTTTCACGTTTCAAGGTCATTTCAAAAACTCTCGCGTGTCAAATTTTTTCAACAAACATAACATTCTATCTAGTGCTCAGCTCGACTTTCATAAAGGCAGGTCAACGAAAACTGCTTTGCTAACCCTCAAGGAACATTTAGAAAAAGATACCGAAAAAAATTCTGTTCACCTTGGCACTTTACACTGTTTTTAGTAAGGCATGCGATTGCTACTATCACAACACTTTTCTATGGAAATTATCGCAGAATGGACTTAGGGGGATTCCATTATCTTCACTCGAGTCCTACCAAACTAATCGCAAACAATCAGTTTGTATGAAAGACGAGAAGTCATGTTTGGTTCCAATACTAAATGGCGTGCTGTAAGGTAGCATATTAGGTCAGCTGCTTTTTAACCTCTACTTTAAAGATATTAATAATAGTGATATAGCTGTTCAGGTCGATGACATGCTGATGACACTGCTCTTCTTATTTCTAGTCCGGATACGCGGGAATTAATGGAATGATGCAACGATCTAGTAGTTAAGCTATCTGAATGGTCGATCGCTAACTGCCTAAAAGAAAATCCTACGAACAAGAAAATAATGTTTTTTCGCGCAGAAATAAATCTCTTGCAATCGAGCCTTAATGTTTGCTGGTATGAGACTGCAAATTGTTGATGAACAATAATTAAATTACCAGGCGTTACTTTTCCTTCTCACCTAACTAGTGACAAACACGTTGAAAATATCTCTAAAAATCTGTCGGCTATCACAGGTATTCTGTCTAAATGTCGCTATCTTCTCCCACCGAAAGCAAAACTTAACCTTTATTACGCCTTATTTTCTTCCCATTTAAGTTATTGTAGCTTAGTGTGGGCAACTACTGGAGAGACGAATATTATGAAAACATTTTCATTGCAAAAGAACATGATTCGACACATTGACAATGCAGGTTTTTTGGAGACAACACAGCCAGCCTTTCTAAAGCATAAAATAATTAAAATAGGGTGTTTTTACATTTTCGCTAGCTTCATTCTTTTTTACTTTTTAGCTACAGCCTTCAAAAATTTCCATGCGTCTACTGCATCTCTGGAGCTAGTCATTTCCGCCAGTGCCAGAAATAGGGACATGTGGTATGTTCCATGGTTTCATAATAAATATAGCCTGCAATCTTTTCAGCACAGTGTTGTTGTTGTTGTGTAGGGTTTAACGTCCCAAAACCAGCTCTGATTATGAGAGACGCCGTAGTGGAGGGCTCCAGAAATTTTGACCACCTGGAGTTCTTTAACGTGCACTGACATCGCACAGCACACGGGCCTCAACATTTCGCCTCCATCGAAATGCAGCCGCCGCGGCCGGGATATTTCAGCACAATGTGGCACACATCTTAAATAAATACATATCAAGGTGTAAGGTGTTTTTCACCGAAGGAACTTCGGATGCATTCTGCAGACATGTAATAATTGAGTGTCTTTATTTCTTTTCTTCCTAATTATCGTTTTTAGTGTTCGTTTATGAGAGTCAAAGTGTATGATTTTCTTCTTACCTATTGCATACACTTCTTTCTTCTTACCTATTCGAATAGATTTTCACTATTCCTTTGTAAAATTGTGATGTTCATTTGTGCATTTGTGTTAATAGTTGTTCTTATTTTGAGCGTCCAACAATGTTACCACTTTTCATAGAACCGCCACGTATGCACTGGAAAGGACCATCGGCCCAGTCAAGCTGTCTTTCCGACAGCTTTGCGCTGGTGCTTTCCCCCGGAACCTCTGCATTTCTGGAAATAAATATTGTATTTTTATTTGTATTTGTAAGTTAGCTAGCCAGCACAAGGCGTGAAGGTCGAAGACAAGGGCGGTGTCA
>JABSTT010005150.1:0-18552 GCA_013339685.2 Hyalomma asiaticum
TCTAAGTGAAAAACAAATTAGGAACGTAGTCGCAACAATCGAGGGCATAGTGAGCAGAACAAAAGGCAAAGTGTGGGATTATAATGAGCTTATTAACCTAATAAGGACTGAAGTTACGAAAGAGAAACAAAAGAGTTGCTGGAGGGGAAAGCGAAAGCCACAACGATGGTGGAACAGGGAAATTCAGGACGCAATTGAGAATCGACGGGAAGCATCTCGAATACATAGGCAGGCAAAAAAGGAGCAGAGGCCACAAGACGAGGTCAAGCAAAAATGGGAAACATATCTCGAGAAAAAAGCCCTGGTACAGAGTTTAGTTGAAGCCAAGATTAAAGGCCAAAGTGAACGTTGGATATCGGACATTCGCGAAAAGGACGCATCTAGGCTTTTCTGGAACCACCTGCAATCGCTGGGGAAGAAAACTGTAACTATGCAACGGCATATTGTGGATGAAGAAGGAAATAAATTGGAGGGGTACGACGCATTGACTTATATTCGAAACGCAACAGCCCATTCCTTTAAGAAGCATCACGAGGCTCCCTTTACGACGTGCAACAGCAGCAAGGGAGACCAAGTGGAAGAACTAGTTCTGGAAAATTTCAATTGGAAGAAGGCGGAGGAAATGATTCCCAAACGAACAGCCACAGGATTAGATGGGGTTAGCATTACTGTAGTAAATGAGCTCGGAAGAAACAGCAACGAAGCCCTATTAAAAGCAATTGAAAAAAGGTTAAAGGACAGGCGAATACCGGACAGTTGGCGTCAAAGTAGGATGAAGTTCATTTATAAGGGCAAGGGAGAAAAAAATAACATTCGTTCCTATAGACCACTGACCATTACATCAGTACTCTACAGGTTGGCGATGCAGGCAATTAAATTGAAAATGCAGATATGGACAGAGCTTAATGGCACTTTTGGCGAACTCCAAAATGGATTTCGAGTCGACAGGAGATTAGATGATAACCTTTTTGCGCTTACGCAGTGTATAGAAATAGCCGGAAAAGAGAAGAGACCTCTACATTTGGCATTTTTGGATATTAAGGGTGCGTATGACAATGTGAATCACAATATGTTATGGGACATAATGAAAGAGGCTGGTATAGGGGATGATTGTATAGAGCTCTTAAAGGAAATATACAGTGGAAATACAGTATGTGTGGAATGGGAAGGTATGGCGAGTAATGGTAGAATGGAGGCCGTCGATATAGGTAAAGGGTTGAGGCAGGGATGCCCGTTGTCCCCACTATTATTCATGCTTTACATGAGGATAATGGAGAAAGCATTGGAGATGAGCAATATTGGTTTTAAGCTGTCGTACAGACAGGCAGGTATAGTGATAGAACAAAAGCTCCCCGGGTTGTTTTATGCAGACGATATTGTGCTATTCGCAGACAGTCGAACAGATTTGCAGGGTCTGGTTAGTATATGCGGTCGGGAAAGTGAAGATCTAGGGCTAAAATTTAGTGTGACAAAATGCGGCTGGATGATATTCAATGACAGCAACGATCAGACCATATCAATACAGGGCGAGGAGATACCCAGAGTACGAGAGTACAAATACCTCGGGATATGGATAAATGATGGGAATAGATACATGGAAGTACAAGAAAAAGCTATGATAGTTAAAGGAAGGAAGGAAGGAAAAAATAGAGAGGGAAAGGCAGGGAGGTTAACCAGTGTAGGACAACCGGTATGCTACCCTGCACGAGGGGAAGGGGACGGGGGAGATTGAAAGGTGAAAGGAAAGAGGAAGAGAGAGAGAGAGGGTGCACATATAGCACATTGTCAGAGTCAGTGGCACCTGCATGGTACGTGACATCACACATCGCTGTTAAAGTCGTTTGTGCAAGTCCGTCGTCTTTAAAAAGTGCAGCAGCGCCTTTGTCAACTTCAGTTGCAATGTCTTGTGTGGCCGACACTGCAGAATGGCATCAACCGACATCCGTCGCAGGCCAAGGGGAGCAAGAGTGGACGCCAATGTTTGCCTCTGTATGTCATAGCGAGGACAGTCGCATATGATGTGTTGAAGCGTCTCTTCAAGTCGGCAGGTGTCACAAAGAGGGCTGTCGGCCATTCCGATCATAAAAGAATAAGAGTTCGTAAAAGCCACTCTTAACCACAAACGATAAAGCAGGGTCGCCTCTGCTCGGCGGAGTTTTGGTGGCAATCGAAAATGTCGCAAAGACGGAAGGTGGTGTTGTCGACTGTTATGAGTTGTTTGGCTGCTTGAGGCACTCCACACCGAGAGCGTAATCTCCTGTGCAATCGCTTGAAGTTGCCTGGCAGCGTCGGACCTTGAGAGAGGTATGGGCTCAACTTTTGTGCCTTCAAGCGCGGACTTGGCGGCCTTGTCAGCATATTCATTTCCAATGACGCCGCAGTGACTGGGGAGCCACTGAAACGTCACGTGGTGTCCCTTCTCATGTGATGCATGGAGAAGAGATCTGATCTCCAACACCAGTTGCTCGTATGGTCCGCGCCGCAGGGCTGCCAGCAAGGACTGTAAGGCCGCCTTTGAGTCGCTAAAGATTGACCATTGTCGGGGTGGTTCCTCATTTACAACACAAAGGGCAGCACGCAGAGCAGCAAGTTCCGCAGCTGTCGATGTCGTCGGGTGGTCGGTCTTAAAACTGAACTCCGCAATAATGAAGCATAGAGCGCTGTGGGGTTACAACAGGTACAAGATAATTCGAGGTTTGTGGAAAGGTGTAATGGTGCCAGCACTTACATTCGGAAACTCAGTGGTGTGCATGAGGTCAGAGGTACAATCAAGGCTGGACGTGAATAAGAGGACGGTCGGACGTCTCGCACTGGGCGCCCATGGGAAGACCACAAATGAGGCTGTTAAGGGGGATATGGTATTGGTCTGACTTTGAGGGAAGGGAAGCTCAGAGTAAAATTAGGTACGAACAGAGATTAAGGAATATGAAAGAAAGTAGATGGGTAGCGAAAGTATTCAGGTATTTGTATAGGAAGAACGTTGATTCACAATGGAGGAAGAGAGCTAGGAAGCTTACCAGTAAGTATACATCCAGTAACGAAACGGATGGGACGAAAAAGAGCGTTAAGAGCATGGTCAGAGCGGCGGAGAACTCGGATTGGATAGCTAGAATGGAGAAGAAACTGGCAATGAACAACTACCGAAAAGGGAAAGACGAAATCAAGAGAGAAAAATTTTACGATAATTCAAAGGGAAGCGCTTTACTGTTTGAGGCAAGGTCCGGTTGCCTGAGAACCCGAAGTTACAGAGCGAAATGCAATAAATAAGGGGATACATGTTCGTGCTGTGGAAAAGCTAGGGAAACGACAGACCATATTTTGATTGAATGTACAGATGTCCACCCAGGTGTAGCTGTGGACACTACCCTACAGGAGGCCATGGGTTTCAGGAGTAACAGGGGAAAGCTGAACATGCCGGCGATAGATATAAATAAAATGCGCTTAGAGCATTGGTGGCGCAAAAGTATGGAGCAAACAAACGCGAAAGGTAGTTCGGGTAAGATTGTTTCATCACAGAGGAACGATAATAGATAAAACATATAGACGAGGAAAAAAATTAGTTGTGAAAATATGTGTGATTCGGGAAAAGAAATGGTTGTAAACGAAAAAGAAATAAAGCTATAGCTTGGTGGCCCGGCCACCGCCCCGTTATAAAGGGGACGCTCCTAATATCCATCCATCCATCCATCCATCGCGAATTGGGAAACGCATCCGGTTTACGGCATGGTGGCGCGCTCTGGCGGCGAGCCATCTGAGAAGGGTCTACAACAGCTGTATTGTATGTGTGCTATAGAGAGTGTTGCGCCACTTACCCCTCAAGTGTGTTCCAAGTTTGTGGGAGCTCGCCGTCGCAGGGCGACCTGTGTATCAAGCAAGTGACAGGGCTCTCGTGTGCCGCAAGAAAGTAACAGATACATTTTTTTTTCATTGACGCAGGAATGCTGGGACAGGACGAGCTACCATTTTTCACGCACACGCTGCTTCCCCTGGTTATCATGGTGCTCATGCCAAACATCGTCGTGTGCACCATCACCTTCGTGGTTTCTTACAGTTCGTCGACGGCAAAAGCACTCGAGTCAGGGGTCGCCAATTTTTGGTACGAATCCTGGACGGGTCACAGTTTCCCTTGTATAATGAAAATGTGGATCTTTATTGCCTCATACACCGTCTACAGTGGTCTCTGTCTATTACTGCTTCCGGGTAGCACGTACTACGGTCCACCAACGTCGACTGGACACAGGCCTGTGTACCGCAAGAGCGGCATAACTTATTACTTCATCACTATGGGTATATCGGCTTTCGTCCTCTTGGTGATGGACGCTCCTTGCCAGGCCATGTACAGGAGCATGCCTGGATTTGCCGTCGCTCTAGTGTTGTTTGCCTTCCCGATTCCGTTTCTTCTGTACGTGAAGGGACGAATGTGTCCTTCGCCGGGGGAACACGGCCCAACGGGAAGCGTAGTGTTCGACTTCTACTGGGGTCTAGAGCTGTACCCGCGCATCGCAGGGCGACTGGACGTCAAACAGTGGACGAACTGCCGCTTCGGAATGATGATGTGGCAGCTGCTGGTGCTGGTCGGCTGGAAGGCTCAAGTTGACGCGACCGGCTGGAATTGGTGTGTGGCTTCTTCGTGTATGCTGCAGACGCTGTACATAGCCAAGTTCTTCTGGTGGGAAGACAACTACATGCAGACCATCGATATCACTGTTGATAGAGCGGGTAAGAAAGACGTTTTTCTTATCATTTATGAAAACTACATGCTCGCCAGAAGACAATGATTTTGCCTTATGTAGCAAAGATGAAATACAGCCGTGGATCTTCTGAGCATCTCCGGTAGAGAGCTGTAGAGAGCTTTAGTGGACTACCGGTCTTGCAGCAGCTTGATGTGCGGAAGTTAGATGAATCTAGAACACGAGGCTAATAGAATTAAATGAAAACAAGGGGCACGAAATGGCACCGACTTTCAACTGATATTATAGACGGGCAGACAATGATGGTTTAGAACTTAACTAGGTGAAACTTTTTCCGCGGCATTTTCGTAAGTTACTATAATGATTCGTTCTGTACTGCTACTGTGAAAGTGTTCAAAATGCGCACCGAAATATCAGAAAACCAGGTCGCATAGCTGTCAACTTTTACCTAGTACCAGTTGGACATTTATCATGGGTTTCTGCGATTCAGAAAAGCGACGTGTAGCGTCAATCATGCAGTTTGTTTCAACTGTGCACAACATTATACTGCACTTGATGCCAAGAAAGATTAATGCTCTGAAGGACAGAAAACTTAGCGAGTTGGTAAGGGCCCACAGTGAAAAGAATAGACGTGCAATGCTCTGTTGCTCAATTTTTCGAAGGCGTTCTGTAGATTGCCGCAGGTTAAGTTGTATAAATATAAATACCTTTACCTGCTGTCAGTCACTATTTGATGAATTAGTGCGCAGTCTTCTAATAGAATCCCGTTTGTCAAAGCAAAAATTGCCTATCTCCTGACCTTCCTGTTATGTGGTCAACGTTAGGGTCATTGTTTCTTTTCTCATTTATTTAAATGATTGAGTTAAACTATACTACATTCATTCGGTTGTTCGCCTCAGACTGTGTCGTATTGAAGTGCATATATCATCTGCTAATGACCACACGTTACAATGAAAATTTTATCAGTAAAACTGGAAGCCGGTGCCAAATTCTAAAAACTGTTTTAAACGAAGAAAGTGCGTTACTCCCTACTATTAGGACAAAGCTAGTTAGTGCACTTCCTGTATCACTCCTGTCGTGGTTAACGAGTTCAAATACATTGACGTTGCTCTAACAACAAAGTTAGTCTAGCCAGAACACGTATATGACATCTATGTAGTCTGAACCAAAGAACGGTGCTTCCTCGAAGGAAAACCTGAACATTGTACCGCTTGGTAAAACAATATTAGAGTGTCTGCATGCATGGGGGGGGGGGGGGGGGGGTACGCGTGCATGCATGGGATACGCTTCGGTCATATAAAAACCGCATTATAAAATAGTTAGATTTGTATTCGGAAAGTACAAACACCTGTATCTTTTTCCTGCATATTTAAGAAGCTTGGGACAAAACGGGCTGCAATCATCTTCAACATTATTATGTGACCTAGCATGGTATGACCTACCATGCTACGGCGCTGGATTCTTCAACTTTAGTTCGCGGAGTTGTACCCAGGCCACTGTGGCCACATTTTGATCGGGGCAAAATGTAGAAAAACAGGTGCGTATACGAAGGAGTCAGCATAAAACAACTGAAAGGAAGCTTTGTGCGGGAAAGAACATAATGCATGCAGTGGTGGATAGGCAGGGCAACATTGTTAGTAACTTCAATTATATAGCCAAGCTGGCCGAGGACTTTTGTTCTGAACTCCACAGCTGAAATACTAGTCTCCCCACAATGAGGGTAATAAATGCCGATCAGGACACAGAAATTCCATGCGTCACTGCGGACGAGGTTAGGAAAGCAATTCAGGGCATGTCCCATGGAAAGCGGCTGGAGAATACGGCATAACCGCTGACTTGATCAAAGATGGGGAAGACTTGCTAACTAGAAAGCTGGCGACACTATACACACAATGCTTCACTTCAAATGTATCAGTAATCTGGATAAAGTGAAGCATTCTACTATGACACAGGAAGGAAGATGTAAAAAACTTAAAGAACTGCAGGCCAAGCAGTCTACTCTCAGCACTTTACAAAACATTCACAAAGGTTATTTCAAACATAATAAGGGCCACGCCTAAATTTCACCAAGAGAGCAAGCAGGGTTCATAAAAGGATACTCCACCATGGACCATCTTCATGTTGTGAATCAATAATCGAGAAATCCACTGAATACAACAAACCCCTCTATATGGCTTTCATAGACTACGAAGAGGCTTTTGACTCGGTAGATACCAGCAGCTCCGGAGGCATTGCGCCGTCAAGGAATATGTGATAGCTACGTAAATAGAATTGCCAACATCTATAAAGATCATACAGCCACCCTGCTCCTCTCCGAGGGTCGCGGGATCGAATCCCAGCTGCGGCGGCTGCATTTCAATGGAGGCGAAATGTTGAGGCCCGTGTGCTGTGCGATGTCAGTGCAGGGTAAAGAACCCCAGGTTGTCGAAATTTCCGGAGCCCTCCACTACGGCGTCTCTCATAATCAGAGCTGGTTTTGGCACGTTAAACCCCACAAAACAACAACCCTACTGCTCTTTAGGAGGTGCATGAAAATCCAAATGCAGAAAAGTGTCAGACAAGGACATAAAATTTCTCTAATGCTACTGACTGCGTGTTTGGAAGAAATGTTCAAAAAATTAGACGGGGGCGACACAGGGCTAAGTATTAACGGCGAATCTCTGAGTAACTTACGCTGTGCCAACGACAAAGTACTCTTTAGCAATGATGGTGACGAACTGCATAAGATGATTGAAGACTTA
The DNA here is from genome assembly GCA_013339685.2 of Hyalomma asiaticum. NCBI lineage: Eukaryota > Metazoa > Arthropoda > Arachnida > Ixodida > Ixodidae > Hyalomma > Hyalomma asiaticum. Next base: position 7,433 of record JABSTT010005150.1, read on the forward strand.
AGTCGAGAAAGCGCTAAGGTAGGATTAAGGATGAACATGCAGAAAACAGAGGTAGTGCTAAGTGGCACGGCGAAAGAACGTGTCTTCACGCCTATGTAAAAGAAATCTGCCGTAGAATAAACATGGGACGGCGCGCACACGGGAGACATTCCCGACTCATGAACGGAAACCTACCACTATCGCTCAAGCGCAAACTATATAAATACTGCGTTTTCCCAGTACTCACATACGGGGCAGAAATTCGGGGAAGTACAAAGAAGCTCGACAGGAAGTTAAGAACCACGCAGCGGGCGATGGAACAAAAAATTATAGGCTTTACATTAAGAGTTAGGAAGACAGCTGAGTGGGTCAGTGAACAGGCGGGGGTCGCCGACATAATAAACGACGTTAAGACGAAAAAATGGACATGGGAAGGCCACGTGACGAGAAGTCTAGATGACCGACGGACAGTTAGAACGACGGAATGGATCCCAGGAGAGGGCAGTCGTAGCCGCGGACGACAGACATGGGGGAAGAAATTAAGAAATTTACAGTTATCAAATGGAATGAGCTCGCGCAGGGTAAGCAAGGATGGAGAGCATTGGGAGAGGCCTTCGTCGTGCAGTGGACATAAGACATGATGATGATGATATGATAATGACGATGAAAGTGGTCACAATTACTCCCTCCACAATGGGGAATGCCTTGTAATCATTTCGCGGTTTTGGCACAATCAGCAGCTGTCTCTACGTTCTTTAAATGACGATGGTTGCATTGATTATTATTCAGCTGATAAAAGCTTGTCTCATTTGCAGGTTTCTATCTCTGCTGGGGATGTGTCTGCTTCATGAGTATTACGTTCCCAATAACCACTTTCTACATGGTGGACAACACCCCCGAAGACAACCCGGTTGCGGCAGTCCTAGAGTTCGTCGCCGGCGTTGCTATGATAGCTCTCAACTACTGGACAGACTACCAGAAGCACTTTGTTCGATCCACACAGGGGAAATGCACGGTGTGGGGGTCGCGACCAACGATAATACGAGCAAGTTATCATGACGCCATGGGAAACCTTAAGAGCAGCCTTCTGCTGGCCTCGGGTTTCTGGTCACTCAGCCGTCACGCCAACTATATGTTCGAAATTCTCATCGGTCTCTGCTGGGCTCTGCCGTCGGGCGCATCGAGCGTAGTGCCCTATATGTACGCCTTGTTCCTCGTGGTGTTGCTCGTGCACAGAAGTTACAGAGATGAGAAAAAATGCGCGCGAAATATGGGCGGTACTGGGATGAGTATTGCCGCCTGGTGAAGTATCGAATTGTGCCGGGTATATTTTAGCGCGTGCAAATAGTGAAGTAGCTGTAAATTTATGTGTTCTGTCCACAGCCTGCATGCACTCGCTTTTCGCCCCACACTTCGAGGATTCTCCTGCCACCTTTGTCATCGGGCGTCTTGTGAGAGAATGCCTGCTTTATTATAAACAATAACCGGAGGATTTCGACCGGGTGCAATAAATGGCATATAGTGCTAGGAGTGCTTATAAGTTTTACATGCGTATTGTTGCGGGCCCATATTAAAAATATTACTTGCTTTTAATTGCAGAACCCTTCTTGGCGAACTTGAGTTACTTTGACGGTATCTATCTATCTATCTATCTATCTATCTATCTATCTATCTATCTATCTATCTATCTATCTATCTATCTATCTATCTATCTATCTATCTATCTATCTATCTATCTATCTATCTATCCGCCTACGTCTCGGTGCTCTCCTGGTCGGCTCGTTCATCTGGTGGACACCAAATGGTGTAAATGTGTGGTAAACATGGGTGATTCACTTTTACATCATTAGCAAGACATACTTGTCATGTACCTTATGATTAACCAAACTGCAATCACGTGCGGCTCATGCCCGTGGTGCACGGCGCGGATAAGTGGGTATGCGCTACAGGCGCTTGAATTTTGTGCAGGGTAGTCAATCAAAGGCGAACTAAAATAGACATTTCGTATATAATATTTTAATAAACCGATTATAATCACTCAAAAGCAAGGTTTTTCCTAGGTGGTATTGGAATGTGGAAACATGCACTGGAACGTACTGTGATTTCGGAAGGTACACTATAAGCCGAAAAGGATCAATGGGGGCGTAGGGGTTAGTCGTTTGAGGGAATAAATGTGTTGCCACAACCATTGATCCCTTTCGGTATCAACGGGAAGGGGACGAATGGTTATTCCCCTAGTAGTTAATCTCCTCAAGAACATTTAGTCCTTCCTGTTGCTCTCTGAAGGATGAAATTTTAGTCTGCTCAATTGCTCCCCAGGGATTAAATGTTCCCCGTGAGTTGCTTTGTGTGGACTAAATGTTGGGCTTGCAATTACTCCATAGAAATGAAGCTAGTTATCAGTTCATTTGTTCCCCAGTGGCGACTTCTTCCGTCTTTCTTATATGCAGTTTTTCTTAAGAGGTCAAGTATTTATTTGAAACATGCTTTTGATGGATAGGCACTGAACGTGAGTTGCTCGAGCGAGTGATATGGACTAAATCTGAACAAAATAATGGACAAAAGGTAAACAAAGAAACAGTTTATTACTCTGTTTCACTACAGCATGCCTCATGCTCACCACACGCGCTAGTGGAGTCGGCCGCACACCGCTGCTAACACCAATCGTGTGGCATATCAAGTCAAATGCCTTCTGCTTCTTCGGTGAAAAGTCAATGTCGAATGCTCAGTCCAAGGGAATCTGCATCGCCAGGGCAGAAACGATGGCAACGATTGAAGGATTGTAAGAAGACGGTACGATATCCAAACGTATGCTGTCCAGCCAAGTTTAAAAATTTTGGTATCTTCATTGAGTGATGCTGAGGATATGCCCACATCTTCAATACGCTGAGGGCGTCTTATGATGGCGCAATACTTGGAGTTCTTGCGTTCTGCAAAAAAATTATTCAAGAAATACTATTTATTTGCGGCGGTAGTGTTCGAAGAATTGTTGCTACATCATATCGAATCTGTTAGACACAGAAAGACACTTTCATGGAACCTGGGAAAGCGAAATTTAATAATTTAGATGCGCTTACGAACTTCAAGAACTTGGCTGTGGAGCCTAACATTGCAAGCTTTGGCAGCAATACGTTTGTCCTCCCACCTATTTATAGCTAAAGATTGCGTGCGTTTAGCATGTCTCGTCGGCATCATTCTCTTGAAATACTCAATTTTGGTATGCAGGCTTTCAAACGCCTGTGCTAATGAGCACCGCGCCGCGAACGTTATCATACATATTGCAACGAGGCTATGGAGTGGGGAACGAAGCAGACACAACTGACGAAGACGAAGCTTGCTGATTGTCTCGCGCTCGGGCTCCATCTTGTATGCCTACCTTCGGCCCTTTGTACATATCCTGTCAATATATTGTCAAGCGTCTTTTCTCCCGTAATATTTTGGTGGAGAGTGCGGGTTTCCCAAGCCTCAACACGGATTTACTCAGCGGACGCTCATTGGCATCACCTGCAATGCCAGCCGAAGACGAGGACGAGAATGTTCCGGCCGGAGCACCAGCCGTGCCTCAACCAGCGGCCCCAAATCGACCCGTCGTCGTCACACAACCGCGTGACCTAGGTACCTTTTCCGGCACCGACAACACCGACGTTGAAGCATGGCTTCAGCTATACGAACGGGTGAGCACGGGAAACTATTGGGACCCTACCCTTATGCTAGCAATCATATTCTACCTGACGGGCACGGCACAAGTATGGTTTTTGAATCATGAGCGAGAAATCACGAGCTGGGACGTGTGCAAGGAAAAACTAATTGATCTATTCGGCAAGCCCATTGGACGCCGTCGTGCTGCGCAGAAAGAACTCGCATGCCGTGCTCAGACTTGTACAGAGTCCTATGTGACATATATTCAAGACGTGCTCGCACTTTGTCGCAAAGTCGACGACAATATGCCAGAAACGGAGAAGGTTGCTCATATTCTCAAGGGTATCGCGGATGACGCCTTTACACTTTTTGTTTTCAAGAGTTCATCGACAGTGCAAGCTTCTCAAAGCTCATCGATATTGCCGTCTTTTGCAGCATAACCTCAGTTTTCAGCGTCTATACGGGCACACTAACGCATTTAATTCATCTGCATTACCACGTGCCATTGTACTGTGGAACAATCTTCCTGAAAATATAGCAAACGTCAAAGAAACCGAGATCTTTAGGAGGCTGCTTGAAAAACTGCATCTTGAACCCCAGAAGTGTGCGTCTTACCTATGTACTGCTGCTGGTTCCTGATTCTTAGAGGGAAAATTTACAGCGCAAACACAAAGACACACCACAGGAAGGAAATGACACTCACAAGCGCTGCAGCGCTTGTGAGTGTCATTTCCTTCCTGTGGTGTGTCTTTGTGTTTGCGCTGTAAATTTTCCCTCTGAGATCATGTACCAACTAGGCCCGAATGAAGTTTTCCTGATTCTTAATCCGATCGCCTCTAACACTGTGTAGCGCTTTATCCCCATTTACCTTGTTGCTTTCATAGATAAATATTTGACGATTTTGTATTATATACTTAGGTGTTATTGTTTCGAATTGTGTAATGTTACTGTTTGCTGTTTCCTTCGTCCGTTTCTATTTTGCGCAGCCAAGTGGCCTTTTGTGGCTTTCATTGAAAAACATTTAACAATTTTGTATTATATACTCGTGTATTATCATTCCGATGTTATTTGCTGTTTCTTTCGTTCTTTTCTATTTTTGCGCAGCCAAGATTTTGCATATGTATAAGATGGTTTTCATCGCTCTTTGTAAAAAAAAATGTACCCCCCCCCCTCACGCAATGTTCCCTCGTGGAACCCGTGAGGTACTTGTATAAATAAAAAATAAATAGTTGTTGTGCGACGCCACTTACAGGGGACCGCTGCTTGCGTCACATGTGCGTCGGAGCGCGCTTCGCTGTCGTTAGGCGCTGGTTCAGGAAGCGCCTCCTCTATGGTCCAGCAAGTAGTTGTGCGACACCACTTAGAGGGTACGGCTGCTTGCATCACATGTGCGTCGGAGCGCACGACGCGGTCGTTTGGCGCTGGTTCAGGCAGCACGTCCTCTATGGTTGAGGGAGGAGCTGTTGTGCGACGCCACTGAGAGAATACGGCTCTTTGCGTCACATTGTGTCAGAGCGCGCGTCGCTGTCGTTAGGCGCTGGTTCAGGAAGCGCCTCCTCTATGATTCAGGGAGTAGTTGTGCGACACCACTTAGAGGGTACGGCTGCTTGCGTCACATGTGCGTCGGAGCGCGCGTCGCTGTCGTTAGGCGCTGGTTCAGGCATCGCCTCCTCTATGGATCAGGCTGTAGTTGTTGTGCGACGCCACTTACAGGGGACCGCTGCTTGCGTCACATGTGCGTCGGAGCGCGCGTCGCTGTCATTAGGCGCTGGTTCAGGCATCGCCTCCTCTATGGATCAGGCTGTAGTTGTTGTGCGACGCCACTTACAGGGGACCGCTGCTTGCGTCACATTGTGTCGGAGCGCGCGTCGCTGTCTTTAGGCGCTGGTTCAGGCAGCACCTCCTCTATGGTTCAGGGAGTAGTTATGCGACACCACTTAAGGCCCAACCGCATGCACGCGATTTTCGAGCGACAGCGACAAGCGACAGCGACAAATGAGCTCCGTCGCGCTGTCCCGTCGCGGCGGCTGCAACCACATGTTGGCGACAAAGTGCCATTGTTGCTAGATTGAAAACTATCGCGTGCACGCACGTAATTGCAAAAAGAATTTAAAACTAGATAAATGACCAGATGATAATTTATTATTGCTTTTTTTGCGAGAAAAAAGACATAAAAGTGTTCGGCGACTCCCTTTTTTTCGCAATCTTTTGTTTAACCGCGACGGTAGTACCTGCAGTGACCTCGAGGGGGCCCCCGGATGCTACGCCGCTACGCTACGACGCACTTTGGAAACTGCGTCGTAGATGTTTGACTGCGCATCCCATCGCTGTTGCGATACGACGCCACGCTACTTCTTTGAGTAGCTGGGACTTGTAGTGTGGGCTCGACACGTCCCATATAGCGTTTTCTTTTTTAACTTCGTAGATGAGACGCTCGTTGAAGTCGTGCTTCTCGAGGTTCGACATGGCTGCCTCGGACAGAGTAGGCCTACCTCGCACAACGACGTTGTTGACATTGCAGCAAGCTACCACCATTGCAGTAAGCTACACCGAAGCATCAAAACAAGCCGTCGATAACAAGATTAACGACAAAATACGGCCGCTGCCTCACTCTCCGCGTGAGATGTGGGCTCTAAAGAAGGTAGTCTATACCTTGCAGTCCTTAAATAACGCGCGGATAACAAGCATCAAGAGCAAATTGCAACCGAAGCGAGGATCAGGCGTGCCGCCATGTTGCCGGAAATCGTCACGCTCAGTTCCGGGCGACAAGCGATCTTTTCTAGTTTCCAGAAACGCGCGACGCGACGAGCGACAGCGACGGATGGGGCTTCGCGACAGCAATCCTGTCGCTCGTCGCTGTCGCTTGTCGCTGTCCGCTCGAAAATCGCGTGCATGCGGTTAGGCCCTTAAGGCCCAACCGCATGCACGCGATTTTCGAGCGACAGCGACAAGCGACAGCGACAAATGAGCTCCGTCGCGCTGTCGCGTCGCGGCGGCTGCAACCACATGTTGGCGACAAAGTGCCATTGTTGCTAGATTGAAAACTATCGCGTGCACGCACGTAAATTGCAAAAAAGAATTTAAAACTAGATAAATGACCAGATGATAAATTTATTATTGCTTTTTTTGTGAGAAAAAAGACATAAAAGTGTTCGGCGACTCCCTTTTTTTCGCAATCTTTGTTTAAAACCGCGACAGTAGTACCTGCAGTGACCTCGAGGGGGCCCCCGGATGCTACGCCGCTACGATACGACGCACTTTGGAAACTGCGTCGTAGATGTTTGACTGCGCGTCCCATCGCTATTGCGATACGACGCCACGCTACTTCTTTGAGTAGCTGGGACTTGTAGTGTGGGCTCGACATGTCCCATATAGCGTTTTCTTTTTTAACCTCGTCGATGAGACGCTCGTTGAAGGCGTGCTTCTCGAGGTTCGACATGGCTGCCTCGGACAGAGTAGGCCTACCTTGCACAACTACGTTGTTGACATTGCAGCAAGCTACCACCATTGCAGTAAGCTACCACCGAAGCATCAAAACAAGCCGTCGATAACAAGATTAACGACAAAAATACGGCCGCTGCCTCACTCTCCGCGTGAGATGTGGCTCTAGAGAAGGTAGTCTATACCTTGCAGTCCTTAAATAACGCGCGGATAACAAGCATCAAGAGCAAATTGCAACCGAAGTATGGTGGCTAGAAGGGGAGGTGGGAGCATCGCGGGCTGCAGAGGTTGGCGGAGGGGGGGTCAGTTGTTCATGCCGACGAGCGGTGGCGCGCGTGTCGTTTTTAGATGCCCCTCTGGGCCGAAGCAGAGCACGTGCGTTTCCGCGGCTGCGTTCGTACTGTTCGCACGATGTTCGAAGTTTTGAAGCCTCTTCACACCGCATATCGTGATCGCCAGACTCACTGCTTCGCGCCCGGATGCTCTACCGGGTACGTTTCAGCCCGAAAGGCAGGTGTAAAAAGGTCTGTTTTTACCGTTCCGAACGATGAGGACCGGCTGAAAGCATGGCAACGGTCCGTTCCACGTGGTGACAAACTGCTCGACCGAAGTGCAGTCCTGTGCGAGTTACACTTCGAGCAACGGTTTATTGTGAGAGATTACACCCACATCGTGAATGGTGAAGTTGTGAAGATTCCTCGCGGCCGCCCATGCCTTACCGACGATGCAATACCGTCGATCTTCCCAAACACGCCGAGTTATCTCTCTAAAAAGCTTCCTCAGAAGCGCAGCTCCCGGACATCGAGAGGAGAAGTGCTCGGCAAAACAAGAAAAGTGAACGATGAAAACGAACTTCCTTCGATGGAGCACGATTCTTCCTTAGATGTGACAACGAACGGTGAACGTGTTCCGGCGCGTCGTGTACAGTGGAAAAACTGGAGCATATTAGAATCGCGTGGTCGGATGAGGGCTTTTGCACATTCAGGGCACTGGGTTGGGATCAGCATCCTTCGGGCGACATATCCAGCAACGTAATGCATAACTCGGGAGTCGCTTTTTGCCACTCTAGCTTTCTCTTCTTATAGGATGCTTGGTTCAAAAGCAGTTCCTTAGATACTGCAGTGTATACAGGCCTTGATATTGAGACATGCCGGAGCATTTGGCTGTTAGCACTTGCTTCCAGCATCTGGCATAATGGACTTCATAGTCGCATTGACAAGAAACCGCGCTAACTCATCTGGCTGCGAACAACATTCCAGAGATGTTACTAACAGACTCGTCAAGTTTTATACAATGACAAGGCTGGACTTCATGTAAAAGCGGAAACAAGGCACGGGAGGGCAAGCGACGGCAGCGAATGCACTATTGAAGCTTCGTCGCGTAACGTGAATATGTGTGGAGTTGCGCTTTCATGTGATTGTAATTTAGCTGCTGCTGTAGAGATGGGCGATGTAAAAAAATAAAGATGCAGGCTGTTAATTCCCTGAACGTTGTGCTTGTATACCAAGTTTATTAAAATCTCCTTGATTGAATATACGTCACTCGGTGTGTAGAAAATTCACCAGACACGAAACTCATCGAAAAGTGAACACAGCTGCGAAAACTACAAATAATAAATCGTTAAAAGTTACGCATTGAAATGTAAAGGGAGGTACCGAACGTTGCGATTGTGAGCATATAATCGTTTTACACCGACGTTTCAAATGGTATTCGAACTCATACGCACGGTCTTATCGTGGGATACGCCGCCTTGCCTTGGGTGCTACGCGTATGTTTGCATGTCACTAGAGGTAGGTCGTTGCCTTAGTCTCGGTATACATCCGTGCTTAAATTTTCGTTTAAAACACCCCATTCTAGCGCACACAGCTGCATTCCAGTTATTACCTGGAGTCGCAAGCTCTGCAAAGTGCGCATACTTCTCGTGCAGCGCCTGGCCTGTTTGGCCGTCAAGGACGCTCGCCGCCACCGAACGATCTAAAAAAAGCTACGGCAGCGCCGCCGCTGCCGCCATGATCTGTTGCTACACTCGCAGCTGGTGATGCTCCCACCTCCCCCTTCTAGCCACCATAGCCCTACTAACAAGCGAGGATCAGGCGTGCCGCCATGTTGCCGGAAATCGTCACGCTCACTTCCGGGCGACAAGCGATCTTTTCTAGTTTTCCAGAAACGCGCGACGCGACGAGCGACAGCGACGGATGGGGCTTCGCGACAGCAAATCCTGTCGCTCGTCGCTTGTCGCTGTCGCTCGAAAATCGCGTGCATGCGGGCCCTTAAGGCCCAACCGCATGCACGCGATTTTCGAGCGACAGCGACAAGCGACAGCGACAAATGAGCTCCGTCGCGCTGTCGCGTCGCGGCGGCTGCAACCACATGTTGGCGACAAAGTGCCATTGTTGCTAGATTGAAAACTATCGCGTGCACGCACGTAATTGCAAAAAAGAATTTAAAACTAGATAAATGACCAGATGATAAATTTATTATTGCTTTTTTGTGAGAAAAAAGACATAAAAGTGTTCGGCCGACTCCCTTTTTTTTCGCAATCTTTTGTTTGACCGCGACAGTAGTACCTGCAGTGACCTCGAGGGGGCCCCCGGATGCTACGCCGCTACGCTACTACGCACTTTGGAAACTGCGTCGTAGATGTTTGACTGCGCATCCCATCGCTGTTGCGATACGACGCCACGCTACTTCTTTGAGTAGCTGGGACTTGTAGTGTGGGCTCGACATGTCCCATATAGCGTTTTCTTTTTTAACTTCGTCGATGAGACGCTCGTTGAAGTCGTGCTTCTCGAGGTTCGGCATGGCTGCCTCGGACAGAGTAGGCCTACCTCGCACAACGACGTTGTTGACATTGCAGCAAGTACCACCATTGCAGCAAGCTACCACCGAAGCATCAAACAAGCCGTCGATAACAAGATTAACGACAAAATACGGCCGCTGCCTCACTCTCCGCGTGAGATGTGGCTCTAAAGAAGGTAGTCTATACCTTGCAGTCCTTAAATAACGCGCGGATAACAAGCATCAAGAGCAAATTGCAACCGAAGCGAGGATCAGGCGTGCCGCCATGTTGCCGGAAATCGTCACGCTCACTTCCGGGCGACAAGCGATCTTTTCTAGTTTTCCAGAAACGCGCGACGCGACGAGCGACAGCGACGGATGGGGCTTCGCGACAGCAAATCCTGTCGCTCGTCGCTGTCGCTTGTCGCTGTCGCTCGAAAATCGCGTGCATGCGGTTAGGCCCTTAGGCCCTAGAGGGTACGGCTGCTTGCGTCACATGTGCGTCGGAGCGCGCTTCGCTGTCTTTAGGCGTTGGTTCAGGAAGCACCTTCTCTATGGTTCAGGGAGTAGTTGTGCGACACCACTTAGAGGGTACGGCTGCTTGCGTCACATGTGCGTCGGACCGCGCGTCGCGGTCGTTTGGCGCTGGTTCAGGCAGCACCTCCTCTATGGTTCAGGGAGTAGTTTTCGTGCGACACCACTTAGAGTGGACGGCTGCTTGCATCACATTGCTTCGGAGCGCGCATTACTGGCCCGGGCTTTCAGCAAGCGTCAGGCAGTACGTTAAAGTTGCCGTGAGTGCCAGCGCCGGAAGACTCCATCGGTTAAGCCGGCTGGTTTACTTCAACCGATAGAGGCACCTCATACACCCTTCGACCAAGTCGGCATGGACATCCTCGGACCTTTTCTACTGTCCTCTGACGGCAACAAGTGGGTGATTGTGGCAACAGATTATTTAACGTGTTATGCCGAGACGCAAGCGATTCCGCGAGCCACAGATCCTGAGGTAGCGCAGTTTTTCATGCCCCCTCTTTACATTCTCCTTGGGCAATATCAAGAATATTATTTCCAAAAATAAAACTAGTTCATAAATGGGAACATATCAGCGGCTGACCCGAAGGACGTGGGTTTGATCCCGGCAGCAATGGTCACATTTTCAATGCAGGTGAAAGTGCTAGAGGCCCGTGTACTGTGCATTTCAGTGCATGTTAAAAAATTCCAGGTGGTCAAAATTTCCAGGCCCTCCACTGCAGAATGTCCCGTAACCATATCGGGTTTTGGCT
>JABSTT010005151.1:0-18665 GCA_013339685.2 Hyalomma asiaticum
CTGGTACAGCGTTCCTCTAAGAAAGAGCGTTTCCATAGCCAACGCGCGCCTTTCGTTCTCTCTCTGTCTCTCTCATAAGACAGCAGAGGCACGCGCCGGGAGGCACGCGGGTTACGCCTGACGCCTGACGACTGACGCCTGACGCGTGACAAGGTTAGACTAAGAGGAGCTTCGCCCCTAAAACTATAGGATACCAATAAGATGCAGGAGCCCCGCATGACTGATACACCATTGTGTGCAAAGATAGAACGGCGCCGATTGGACTTGAGGTCGGCTTTACCCTTCGGTATCTAATTTCTTCCTCAGTCACTTGAAACCATAGAAGAACTTGTCGTTGGGCAAGTTTGTTCATGCTTCAAACGAGAAGAACGGAGAAACCGATGACGTTAAAAAAAAATAGAAGGGGGTCGCATATGAGTTGACGAAATTGCTTAGCGTGTCTTGTTTTTGAAAACATCATCCTGACGCTCTTACAAAGTCGGAGCACCAACCTATCATGAAGAAACCCGCCAGCTTCCGCTCTTTAGAGTTAGGCGTTGTCGTACATCGTGGTACTACGTAATGGAGAATATATTTACTTAAGTGAATCTGAATGAATTTGCGTGAGGTATAGAACACTTTTCTAATGACATGTGGTTTATGCATAAATTATTTTGGAAAGCCAATTAAAGATTTTAATTCCGTTTCAGATGTCGGATTTCAAAGCCAATTGCACGAAATGGCGAGAAATACGTCCGTCATAGCGGAGATTGGCCTAAGTGCTGTTACTATCTTCGCAAATGTGACTGACTTTATTCAGAAACATTTATTGCTTGGTTTTGCAAAGGTTTCATCTCTTTCGGATATCAACAGTTGAAAATGAATGGTTCAACAAATAAAACAGCACGTGATAAACAGAGGTGGCGACGGTGGTTTTCTTCAGCAAACGTGGGAAATTTGGTAGCCGTGTGGATAGCGGCCAATCGTGGGGCAGTCACGAGTCAGCACTGGACTCAGGAAGGCACTATTCATGCAATAGAGTGTGCTCGTGAGTGATGGTCTTGGTGCTGCGGACTGATGAACCGAGCTTTGCAGCACTTCGTCAGCTGAACCTCTCAAGGACCGTACAAAAATCATCCTGGAAAGGTTTAAGTTGACTCCGTCAAGCACCAGCCCCAAGCTTTCTGGTAAATTACGCAAACAGTGATGTCCTGGATGTCAGCCAACTTAAACCATTCCTCGGAGCTACCAGCACTTAACAACGTAGCCGGCAAAGCTAGTACCCGGCCTCCCAACCTCTTCCTCACCACCACAACTCGGCGCGACAAAGCGTAGCCATCTCAACGGAACTTGTACTCGACGAGTGGGATATTTGTATAATCTCGGACATTTTGAGCGGGAATACTATACGCAATACCAAAGCTGACAGAAATTAGTGGGTTGGAAATGCTTCAAACGACTGCACATTTGACGGTTCAGGCTAAGCTGCGACCAAGAGTACCAAAATGTTCTAGATTCGACTCCAGCCCCTTTCCCAAACTTGTAGACTAGGAAGAAAAGGAAATTAGAATAGGAGAATATCTCGGCAGTTTAAGATTTGCAGACGACATTGTGCTCTTTTGCAGTGACGAAATACAAAATATGGTTGAGGACCTAAACCAGAAAAGCCTTAAAACTGGACTAAAAATAAATAGGCAAATGCCTAAAATTATGCTCAACAGTCTAAGAAACAGGAATATAAAACTAACAACAGACCCTTATAATGTGCGAACGAATACGTATATCTGGGGCAGTTGTTAACCGGGACGTCTAACCATGAAAAACGAAATCCTCTGTAGAATAAGAATTGGATGGAGCGCATTTGGGAGATACTCCCAAACCATGACTGGAAACTTGCCACTGTCACTAAAGCGAAATATATTTAATCACTGCATTCGCCCATTATTAACGTATGGTGCACGAACACAGAGGTTAAATAAAAATCTAGGTGAAATTAAGAAGCACACAGCGTACAATGTAAGGAAAAATAATAGGTGTAACGGTAAGAGATAAAAAAACAAGCGGAGTGCATCAGAGAGCAGATGTGATTACCTGATATTCTTATTGCAACTAAAAGAAAAAAAAGTGGAGCTGGGCAGGTCATATCATGCGGAGGAAAGATAACAGATGGGCAGTAAGAGCGACGGAATAGATACCAAGAGAAGGAAAACGCAACAGAGGCAGGCAGAAGGTTAGATGGAGGGACGAAATTAAGCATTCCGCGGGCCCATAGTGGAACCAACTAGCTGAGAATAGGGCAAGTAGGCAAACGTTGGGAAAGGCCTTCGTCGTGCAGTCGACTAAATATAGGCTAGAGATGATGATGATAACAATAAAAAAAGTTACGTTCTTATTAAAAATTTCCAGAAATTCTGCGTACTGCAATGCTTCATTACGGTGAAAAATAATGTTAACTAAAGGAAAAGATGATGAATATGTCGTTGCAAATAAGAACCAATAACTTAAGCATGAGATGTAACCTGGTACCATAACAATGGTTTAAGCGAAACATTTTCATAAAGTTATTTGGAGTGCATAGCTTCGATTTGAAGTGTGAATTTCAGAGCGCCCACAGGAAGATATTTCTGCGAAAAATGATTATCGAAATATTACAGTAATTTTAGGGCTTGAATCTTCTCTTTCGCGCCAACCTCCTGCTACCTCGCGTTTTGCTAGTAGCTCCCCCAGCTGGCGCAGCGGCTGTGAATTAAAATCGGGTGAAATTGCTTGCTCCTGCTGCCTACCCCGCTTGTGTGTTGCCTCTTCCTGAAGGATAGATACAAGCCTTTCACTCACACACATGCCTCAATTTTATGTACAAGATGCAGATACATATTTACAGAGAGTAACTTAATTGGTGGAACTTAGGCGGAAGCGTCGCTTCCATTCCGCAGAGACGACCAGTGCATAGCACTGCTACTACGACCAGAACCACTACCAGGACTAGCGCTAGAAGTCATTTCTAGCAATATCCTCTCGAACCTCTCCAATGTACTCATGGCGGTCGAAGGGCCATGTTTTAACCCGTCTGTTGCTGCACCCGAAATCCCTCACGGCCAATTACTACTATTTTCGCACTTATGGGCATTCCTACCTGACCCTCTCCCATCCCGTTTATTGCACACTTCGCGTAGGCGAGAGGGGTCGGTGCCGTAGCACATACACAAAACAGCTATACAAGGCGGCGACAAACCATCAACAATGTTGGTGCCATTTCCGCGCATGGCCCTCATGTGTTCCTACAAACAAAAAACGCCTCACGGGGACGAGACGCTCACACGAAGCAATCTTACCAGTAGGTCTGCGTCACGCGTATGGCGGCTGTCCCTGCCTGGTATATTAAGCACGTGGCTGCAAATCTTCCTCGAAACGCCGCCCGAGCATCGAGCTACATGTTTCGCAGGGGGCTGCAAGAATTCGCCGGCGCAAACTCCCGACTGTCTGAACTTGACCCTAATGTACTGGCATGTCTCGACCACTTTCTAACAAACCGTCTCCAGTACGTCATTCTTACCGGTCATCATTCGACGGAAGTAAGCGTAACGTCGGATGTACCACAGGGCTAAGCTGTGCGCTCACTGCTGTTTTAATATATATTAATGACCTATCTACTTGCGTCTCTTCTGTCCATTTCTGTGCCGACATCTGTCTGCTTTACAGCGGAATACGTGCCGATGTTGATAAAAACATCTTACAGACAGACGTAAGTAACGTTATGGATTGCTCTGACAAATAGCCTATGAAATTAAATCCCCAAAAATGCAAGCTAATGACTGTTTCTTGGCAATACTTTGTCAACATACAAACCCGGTGACGTTTACCTTGAAAATGTATCGTGAAACCGGTACTCAGGCTTTACCATCCCTCTCAATCTCTCATGGAATGCCCATAATAATGCCATCACGAACAATGCTAATAGTACAGAGGGATACATACGCCGTAATTTTAGGAGAAGGAGTCGTTACCTACGTGTGTAGTGCACGTGGAGAGGGGGAGTGGAGAGGAGTTGTGCGGAGCAGTGTGTGGAGAGGGTCACGTGGAGAGGAGGTGCGTGGAGAGGGTTTGCGCATGCGCAGTAAGGGTGGTCACGCCGCACACCACGACCACCACCGGATTGAACTCCGCCATAAGCTGCTTCGCATCTAAAAAATGACCGCGTACCAGCGTGCTTAGCTGCAAATGTCGAAAGGCGCCAGTCTTCTGCCGGCCGTACTACGCTGCGTGAGATATGGACGCCACCTTGTAACGCCGTCGGGAAACATTAGCTTGTGCAGAATCCCTGGGCAACAGCCAGGTGGCAGCACAAAATCGTTGGCAGATGCCTTTTTCGTGCATAGCATCGCAATCTTAGCGCAACCTAAACAACACTAAAGTCTTTAGAATTGCGCATCTACGTATATTCTAGTAAAGGAACACACCACCTAATACTTACGTATTGATGCTGCGCCTCATTAATGCGCAATATTTGCTTTTTGATCGATAATGTTCACAAGTACGAACGCAGCTACCAGTGCAAGACGGCTGGGCGTTAGACAAATGCTGAAACTTTGGCCGGGCGGCTGAATCATTGACAGACAGACAAACAGAAAGAGAGACCAAAATTTTCTCTTTCAAGTATCCCAAGAAAAACTGTCACCTTTAAAATCGATGATGAATGCAGGCAGAGATTATTGGACACGCCAATAGAGAAGTCAGTAAGATGTGGCCATAGTTTTCATTTTTTCGTCCTGCGTATGCCTTCGGCCTCCGCGTGTGACCGATCACTCTGGCGCCGGGTATCTGAGACAACTAACGGAACAGCGCGCAAGCGCGCAGAGATGGGGCGCTTTTAGATTGTAAGCTCTTATGGGCTAGCTATAACGGCCGGAATGGCGCCCGCCACGACACACCAGCCAAAAATACTTAGTCATCGTGAATTTACTTATTTTTCATAAAACATGTACGCACAATAACTTGAGGGAAATAGAGGAGAGAGACAACCGCCACCGACAGTGTGGAGAAGTGAGCCAAAGAAGACACGCACAACGGCCAGAGGCTAATAACGCAATCAACGGCGCTTTACGGCAGGAAACCATGAGACACCCGTATAGGACACGTCGGGTTTTCTCGCGTGGGATTGCTCGTCGGCGCACAAGGCACTAAAAGCACTTTTGCGTTTTTTGAAGATGACTGGCTTACGCGAACGCCTTTGACAGTTGGACTTGTCCTACAACGTCTTTTTCATTATTCCCATTCCTTCTCTCTCTCCCATCTTTCTGTTCCCCCTTCCCATTCCCCCAGTGTAGGGTAGCCACCCGGACGCCTTTCTGGTTAACCTCCCTGCCTTTCTGTTTCCCCTTCCTTCCTTCCTTCCTTTCCTTCCTCACGTGGGATTAAGTCTAAGCCCGCTGCTATCTTAATTTGATGCAATCGAATAGAGAAAGCCATGGTCATCATTCAAACAGCAGTTTCCATGACAGCAGTGCGACACCGCTGATGCTATGCTGCCACGGCGGGCTCATATAGCTGCTAAGAACGTCAGAGGTGTCGCCTGTACTTAGCATCTTTCTCTACACAGTGAACATCGTTGAGGAGGTAAATGTGATTGCGGGATGGTTACTTTCAAAAAAAGAAAAAAAAATGGGCACGCATCTGCGTGCTACGCTGCTTGAGATATGGACGCCATCTGGCTGCGCCGCCGGGAAACGTGAGCTTGTGCAGAATCCCTGGGCAACTGCCAGGTGGCAGCACCAAATCGTCGGTAGAGGCCTTTTTCGTAGGTAGCGTCCCATTTTTAGCGCAGCCTTTCAAACACTAGGGTCTTTAGAACTGCGTATCTATATATTTTCTAGCAAAGGAACACGCCACCTAATACTTACGTACTAATGTTGCGTCTAAGATATGCGTAATATTTGCTTTTTGACCGACAATGTTCACAAGTATAAACGCCGCTACCTGTTCAAGATGGCTGGGCGTCAGGCAAATGCTTGAACTTTGGCAGGGTGGCTGAATCGTGTGACAGACAAGCAGACAGGCCAAAATTTCTGCGTTCAGGTATCCAAAGAAAGACTATCGTCTTTAAAATGCTCATTCACGTTTCCAACTCAACGAAATCGTAAGATAACACAGGCTGCTTTCGCACGGCCGTTGCTTCCGTAACCGCCTTTGGGTGCGACAGGGGAGAGCGCCCAGCCGCCCGCACAAAGCCGCGATGGGTTTAAGCGCGGCCGCAGCTCGCAGCTCTGGTTTTTCTAAGCGCAGCACGGAACCGTACCAGCTCTCTAGCCATTTTAGTTCTCTGTCAGTGACCGTGGTTTCGTTGTGGTAGACAAGGAAATAGGTGGAGAAGGCCGTCATGTAACGCCGGGCGTAGCAAACCGCTGCCCAGCCCTCTGCAGCGTGAAGGACAAGAGTCATCAATATTCACGATAGGTTGCGCACAACACACACGGACAATGACACACGGACGGTGTTCGCCTTCCTACGCAACACGTACGTAGGAGGGCAAAGTCTCATTAAAGATATGTGACCAGTACATCTAGCATAATACTTTAGCAATTTTTAGTGCGGTTAGGTTTGTTCTTGTCGCCTTTTTACTAGTGTTGTTGCTTCAGTATATTTTTTACTGGGGCACCACCACGGAACGGTTGTGTTAATGAATATCAGAGCAATTTGATTTTGTAATGACCCAGTTGTGAGCTTGGGCTCGTGTTTTATACTTTCTTGTCCGTGTGTTTGTGTTACGCAGACTTTCACGACTTAATCCCAACTCGCCCAGCTGTCAGCTGTTTTGTTAATCAACATGACGTAGTCGTGTTGATGATGAACCTTACCTATCGAAAATTTTCTTGTGGAACGTCAGCGACATACTCAATTATCTCCCACGACCATATCAGAACAAGCACGATTCACATATGTAGCCACATGGTTGTGTGAGATTCTTAGATACGTACGTCACTTGAGATGTAAGAGACTGCACGTATTTTAAGCATTCATGATGAGGAGACTAATTGCATGCTCTATCATTTGTTCTGTATGAAAATTTGCTTTGCAAGCAATAGTTTAACAGCTCGAAAAAGACAGTATGATTCGATAAACAAGTTTATTTGGCACAATGGTCTGCAGTGCTCGAGACGACTGTAAAGAGCGCTAAGCTGATGGTGGTCGAACGGTTGCGGCATTTTTGATCAAACACAGTAGAAGGTGACTGATACACCCTGTATAGCATCCAGCCTCTACCGATCCCAGCTGCTCGTCACATTTTTTAGATATCCCTTCACAAGCACCACTGCGTCAAAATCTTGTGCATGCTTGACAACCTTCCTCATCGTGGAACACATGCAGAATTTATTGTGATGCCTTTTTGAATGAATATTTATTTCCCCCAGCGTCAGAAACCAGTTGGCGTGACTTCTCTTTAGGAGTCAAACGCTTCCATTCACCTTTTTTTTCCCCCCTAGAATTTGGTGCAGCCAGCACTGCTGTACACAGTCGGCGGAAATGAGTATGTCCCAATTTAGGGACTTCCCAAGTATGATAGCCATTTCCCGTCGATTCCGCAGTTCCGCTCCATTCACGATAATATATCGAAGCTTTATTTTCTTTTCTGTTTATTATACGAATTGCTTCGTGGTGTTTCAGTGTTATTAGTTGTCTATTTTTATGGTTATTACTCGCGAACTGACAAGCTAATGCTTTTGCGAAGCCCATTCTCCTTTCTATGTTTCATATGATATTATTATGCGAGAACCGAGCGAGTTCATAAAGACACTATTTACAGAAAGTATTCAGAAGAGCGGTCGCAGCACTGACTCTTCTTGTTCTTGTTCACGTGACAATTTGTAGCTCACTCCTAAGTGGAGGATTGGCCAGGAATTGGGTGCTAAAGAATGTAAAATCTAGGGATGCGGCAATCTGCACAGAACGAAGGCGAAGAGGTACGGAGGATGGCGATGTAATACAGAGAGGAAAAACTCTGGCGATTCACATAAATAAATAAAATAAATTGACTAAAAGTAGTATTGAACATTATCTGGGTATTTCAATAACGGGAACGATATTCCGACTCGCAGCCCGAGGCCAACTCGTCCACCTTCTCTTCTTCGCTCGGCCAACATTTATGCGATTAACACGATATGCGCGTAGCATGATCCACGGCGGCCGAAGCGACGTCTAAATATCGATGTCATCCGGCGCGTGATAAGCCTTGAATCGTGCGACGTGCACGATACCATTGGACATTCAAGCAGATAAAGCAGATGGGGTGACAGGAACAATTTGGCGTCACAGGAATCACAGTGCGAAGCACTCGGTATGGACCTGTGTAACGAGAGACGGGCCAACGTGTCACGAGGGGGACCACAGCAGCTCCAGGTCCCCTGGCGAAAGGTGTACATCGCGGTGCCGGCGGTCGTACAAACATCGTTGGCTCTCTTGAGAGGTAAGAATGCAATCACGGGCGACGCCCTTCGCGTGGGTGGGACGGGTGATGGCGTCGACGCGTATTGGCTGGTCGGTGCGGCAGGAACAGCTCGGAAGAGACATACTTTGCAAGCATGTTAGTAAGAATGCGATTTAGACGTTCTGTGAGTCCATTGGTCTCCAGACGGTACGCTGTAGAAAGCTTTTGCGTCGTTCGACTGGAATGTAGGATGCCTACCATGGCCCGTGAAAGGAAGATCGGGCCCTGACCCGTAAGCAGCTGTCGTGGAGCAACATGTACTAAAATGACGTCGCGTAGAAGAAAATCGGTGACGTCTGTGGCGCAGCTGGTGGGAAGCGCACGGGTGATGGCACAGCGTGTGGCGTACTCCGTGACCGCAGTGATCCACCTGTTGCCAGATGAATGTAGGGGAAAAGGGCCACGAAGGTCAAAGTCAAAGCGAAAAAAACACGGCTCCGTGGGAGTATCGAGCGGTTTAAGCTACCCAGCAGGCATCATCGATGGTGTCCTGCAGCATTGACACCTCTCGTACGCTGCTACGTATCCGTGGGCAGAGAGAGGACGCCCTGGCCAAACGAAGCGACGGCGGATCCTGTCATAGGTGCGTGACACACCGAGGTGACTGGAGGTTGGAAGGTTGTGTAGTTCGTGGAGAACATCTGAGCGAAGGTGTTTGGGAATGACAAGAAGCAAGTGTGAGCCATGTCGGTGAAGGTTACGACGGGAAAGTTACGATGGTTACGACGGTTACGACGGTAAAGGTTCTGTAATTATGACCCCTACCGCAGCATGAATGGCGGCGAGTTCTGCAGCCGTCGAAGTTGTGAAATGGGACGTCTTGAATCGTATGGTGACGGACATTGCTGGAACGATCATTTTTCCTGTTACGCTCACAGGCAACTGAGTCATCTGTGTAAACGTGAAAAGGTCCTTTGTGTTGCTCATGCAAGAATATTAGGGTGGCTTGTTGTAAGGCTAAAGATGGCAAATAGGTTTTCTTTTAGGGGCGAAGCTCTTTATGCCGTGGGTCTGTCCATCCTCCGTTTGTAGTAGCCACCTCTAGTTCGTGAAGTGGTCACTAGATGGCGTGATGGCGCTGCGGTGCTCGCTTCATTCAGATGTATGGGAACGCGTAGTATGGGACTCTGTCTGTCTCTCTATCTGTCTGTCCGTCCGTCCGTCCGTCCGCCTGTCTTTCTGTGTGTCTGTCTGTCTGTCTATCCGTGTGTCTGTCTGCCTGTCTGTCTGTCTGTCTGTCTGTCCGTCCGTCCGTCCGTCCGAGCACTGTGGTGCTGCTTAGCTAGTACGTAAATTGATCAATAGATGGCGCGGAGGCGCTCGCTGCGTGCTCTAGTGTGACAGGAGAGTGCTAGATGGCGACACACAGTGTTTGTCACGTCTTTGATGATGTACTGGGCAAGATTCACGGAAGATTCACGGTTTTTACCGATGAACATCCGGGGCTTCGCCTACTCATCATCATTCACTCAGTGGATATGCGTGGATTTTTTTGTACGTACCACAACAACACGACATTGGTGCACGACGCCTACTTTGCGAGAACAGTAGTTTTGTTTGCCATATTTGTGACCTATGCGAACTCTCCAAAAGTCGAAATTTCAGCATTCTTTTGGACTCATGGGCACAACTTGCAAAGCTTTTCAAGTACCATGAACACAGCAGCAACAGTAAGAACGATGTCGCCGTGAAATGTTCAGCTGGTGGACATCGCCCAAATGTAAACGCAACACGTATAGCAAGACTTTTCCAGTGATACATTGCACAGACGAAGCCGCTAAGCTCGGGGTACAGACCTAAAATCTGGCAGTTTCTCCGCACGTTCACAGAATATCCAAAGGCCTGTGGGACGTAGCAACTACGTTTTCATCGTTACGGCGATGACGGCGCCTAAAAATTGTCTATCTGCTCACGGATTCAAGAGGATTTTGTATGCACGTATGCGCAAAGGGGAGAATGTGCTTTATGGAACATTCTCCCCTCAGCGTTCCTGCGAACGAGGCGTGATGTACCAGATTCAGTTCAGGTGCGGCGGGTCGCTAGGGAATCGGGACGGTACATCTACACTGGGCTGAGGGAACCCGACTCTCATATCAAGATAAGTGAACGCGCGCTTGTGCACCGTTATACATGCTTCGACAGCCCATTCATCTCATACATGAAGGTTATATCACGCGATACTAAGTGATCGAACGGGAGACTTATCAAAGCCTTCCATATAAGAAGCATGGCACAAGCACTCTTAAATCAGTCATCCATAACTGAGTCGGATAAGGAGTTTTGTTTCTTATGGATAACATGAGTATCCCAGGTGAAAGATGTGGCGGTAACGTCCAGCCTGATAAAAATATAACAGCAGCTAGTGGAGTTAAGTTCGTTGTTTTGTTTTCTGTAAAGTTATGCCATTTCACCGGCATGGTGCGTTTGCGGTAATAAAGTAATAAAGTGCTGATAGACCAGGTCGATTGTCCGTGTGTAGGTTGCCCAGACAGTTCTGGTTCACGTGACCCTTTGCATTCACGGCGGGAAGCAATAACTTCTTGATTAACGAGCATGGCCAAGAACAAATCATATGCGTATAACGTATTTGTCGCGCATGTTTGGGTCATTCTTGTAAGGCCGGTCATGAGCTCCTTGTTGTTAACTCCGTAGATTTTTGAATGGTAATAGCTGCCCAGATCTGAACAATATAAATATATTAAGTATTTTGTTTTCCCAGCAATTTATACGTTTTATATATTTATTTATTTGTCTACCCATTCATACTGCGATATCTCGCTGGAATATTATGGCAGGGTGGGCACCGACGTTATCGAGATACAGTGCTGAACTAGCAATGTAAAACAAAGAATAATGCAACGTAAGCACAAATGTGAAGATAGCAAATATAGTACCAGATACAAAACTGCAACCTAATGTACACAAAGGAATAAATAGTAAGTATTAAGTGTGGGTACTTTCAAACCGTGAGTGTGCTACATGATAAAAAAATTATTAGAAACGTTATTCCGGGCATTAGCAGTTGCACGAAAGAAAGAATACATAGAACAAGTGCCCATGAAGATAGGGCAGTTATCATTTTACTGTGTCGCTTACGAGTGGCATAACCGGAAGAATACTCGATAACACCTGATGTGTTGATTTTTAGGTAACCCTTCTCTAGGTGCAACGAAAAACCTGACAAGGCAAGTACGATTTCCATCTACAAAAGACAGCATACTACATTTGATAACTCAAAAGCTGACACGCGCCCACAGGAGATAAAGAGAAAACCGAGGGCACTTTTTTTTCATTTTTCCTCAGTATAACGCTTACTAAAGGATCCCATATTATTACAGCATGTTTTAGAATTTGACTAACGAATTTTTTTGTATGCTAGTGTGCGTACAGATGGAGTACAAAATTTAATGAGCGCTGCAAAAAAAAAAGAAAGAGTTTACGAAGACACTTCTTCGTAGTGACGTCGATACGCTTGTTCCAAATCAGATCTTTTGTTATCATTAATGCAAGATATTTGTATTATGCAACTTCTCTCAGAGGTTAATTACTACTGCCGTGCTAATATTATAAAGGGATTTCGTTTAGACTTATTCTTTCAGCGATACTCTTCTGTGAAAAAAAGGTTTTATTTTTCATGATTTACACTAATCCAGAACCTTGTCAGATTGACTGCACAACCTAAACTGATTCTCAACTACTGATATTTTCGTCTATGTTACACAGTCATTAGCCTACAACTTCACATTTACAGAAGGCTCACTGACTGTCATTGAAGGGCAAACGAAAGGATGTCCAAGGACGCAGCCATGCGGCACGCTAGAACAAACGCGAACAATTTCAGAACAGGTTTCATTTAGGGAACAAACTTTTGTCGAATTTTGTGGTAAGCCCGTATTCGTAAAAGCGGTTTCGATTTTTTGTTAAATGTGTGTTCTAATTAAGGAAGGATGTTTATGTGACAGCTGACGAAATAGCTTGTGAAAATCCATAAATATAGCGCCTGCCTGTTTGTTCATTTCATTTAGAAGCAATATAACGGATATGTTTAACCATTTTTGCGGTCGTTCAATGTCCGCGTAAAAAAGCATGCTGTCTTCTTGTTCGTACGACGTATTCCTCAAGAAATGCAAAAATATGTTTACGAGCTTTGCTTTATAGAATTTTACAGCCCGTTGAGGTTAGCGAAAGTGGCTGATGGAGAGCGTGATTCTCGTAAACCGTCAGTGTTAGAGTAACATACGCTTGCTAAAGTATATACGGTACAATACACACAGATAATTTGCACACCATTTAGCGCACCTTTTGAAGAAAACACTGGGGCTATTATCTGGCCCAGCAGGTTTTTGTGTCCAGATTTCAACAATAAGTTGAAAATACCTATTCAGAAATTGATACCTGATATTATACATAGGCTAGTATGAAAACATGGAGATAGGCTTTATTTCTTATGCCACCACTATTGAAATGCTTGTTAAACAGTACGAGCAATCCTGTCGTCTCTCTATATATTTTTCATTAAAATATTTGCAGTTATCACTAAAGGTTTTCTTTCTTAATTTCCTCGCGCACTTGCATTTAAATACAAAAGCTTTGATAAGAAATTTCACGAAGCTTTACTATATCTATGTATCAAGCCACCTACGCCACGACGCCCTCGTGAACGCCTCATTCCCTTGGCACTCAATATTTCAGCTTATGCCGATGGCGCCAATTGGGGACGCACTTGTTGCACCCATAACGCGACCAGTGAATATGCTCACTGTTTTCCGGTGTATTAATGTGCGCTTTTATAATATACCATATCAAGAACGATAGCAGCGTCATTGGTTTACTTTAGAAGCATTTGTGCACTACAGGTGTTCTTAAAACAAGCTTTTTCTCTTGTGTCATAGAACACATGTTTTATCTCATTACTGCCAATGTACCTCTAGATGTTCCTCATACCTTTTTTTTTTTACTGCACCTGTTTTCGCTTTAGGTGGTGATAAGTATATCTACAACTTTTATGTCATGTAAAATTATAAAGGCGAAATAATATGGATTTAAATGCTGTGAAGGCTGAAATTACTGCACTTTCTCGATGTGTACTTGATTCCTTTTCTTTAAGATGTACATATATGCAGTTCACTTAAAACACACGGAACAGTTTGCAAAACAGGCAATCAGCCCGCGTGTTCTTATATAGAAGGAAACGTGAAACGCCGCAGCTAGTCAAAATCCTGCAGAGAAGTCATTTTGTGGCGTCCCATTCTGTGAGTCATAGCTCCGTTTTGAGCATGGGCGATTCTTTCACTTGAATAGCCTGCGCGTACCAAGGTGAAGCCATGCCAAGCTAAATGAAAGGACTTCCTAATACGTTTGATATAGCTTTCATTACTACAAAAGCTTTGCTTTTACAAGTACATAATCTTGCAGAATTCTACTGTCTATCATAACTCCTGCTGAAATTAAACATCGTTTAACTTTGCCAATTCTAGATTTTTAGAATGTAATGCACAATCATACAAGGCCCAAGCACGAAAGAGAATTCAAGAACAGCTCATGAATGTCTGTAGAAAAATGGTTGCGGTTTAGCTGACCTAGGGCCGGTTGTGCAAGCGAAAGCTTGTTGTGGCGTGTTGCGAAGCCGGGTTGGACTCATATAGACAACTACACGTTTTGCTGTTTGCATGGTTTATTCACGGTTTGGTTTTACGGAAGTAAATACTGTTCTGTGGTCGGTGAAGAAGTTTGTTGCGATTTCAATCTTGGCTACAGAGTAAGTCGAGCCCCTCGACTCTCTCTGAAACACCAGGTCTCTTACAGCAGGACTGTTACATCCGTAGGTAGGCCCGACGCAGCTTGGCGTTTTCGACACTGCGAATGTGCATACTTTTTTAGCACAGATGGACCACCGTCATCACTCAATACTTCCATCGCACGACTATGCCAGAGCAGCTGAACAGAACCAACTGGTACGCAAACCCACTAAAGGACGTGGCAGAGAGAGCTTGGGGAGGGCTGTGAGTCACGTGGATACGGTGAGCGAGGTAGTGTTAGTGTGTAGCGGCAGCCGTAGGGACATCAGTGACGACGGAACGCGGCCAGTAAGCCCCCCCCCCTCCTTCCACACATACACACATGGCGATAGAGCGTGCCTAGTCCCGCGGTATCTGCTGGTCGCTCCGAGGACAAGCAGAAAAAACGGCGAGACTCGGTGGACTAGGCCACTGAAGCTTTTGCTTTAACAGCGGAGTTTCCGGGTCCCGACCTATACCACGAACCGCTTCAAAGCAAGGACGGCTTACCCACGGCAAGGCACCACGGAAAGCAAATAGGGCATTCGAGTGGAAGGACGCCACAGATAAAGACATGGTTTCTCAATCATTTCTCCTAGAGCAGCAACGTGTGCGACCCACAATTTAGATAACAGCCTCACGAGAATTGAGCTGGCATAGCAGCGGTGAAAAGCAGCTATGACTGTTGGAAGCGTCAATGTTTTCCGCCTACACACTTCCGAGTCCGTGTTTTGCGTCTAAGATATGTTTAAGTAGCCTCTGCTAAAGGGTGCTGTTGCGTGTGTATTGAGGACAAGCAGTCAAGGATAACTATTTTACTTGTGCTAGCGCAGCTTCCGAAGCTGAATGCCGTGGAGTAACAGTTAATATCGCTTCGTCTTTCCTTCGTAAGTGCAGCGGCGATGGTATTCAAGTCCAGGGATGGCAAGGTGGCCTCGCAAGCGCACTCGTGAGCGGCCTCCGGGGAGAGCGGCGATCTGGAAAGCACGTCCGCGCTCGGAATGCTTGCTCCCAGAACGGTAACGACCGCGGATATTGTATTCTTAAATTTCTAGGGCCCAACTAGCGAGTTGTCCTGACGGGCTTATTAGCGTCGACAGGCTGTACAGCGGGTGGTGATAGGCTACCACTTCAAAACACCGGCATTATTAATACAGGCGAAGCTTACCAAGCTCCAAAATTATGGAGAAACAGATAAACACTACTTTTTTGTGACGCTGTACTTGCTCTTTGTCTTTGTTAAAGCGCGACTCGCGCACGCCATGGCGTGTTCGGTGTGGCCAGGTTGACGCTGTGATAGCACGCCACCCAGATCTACACCTTTTACTTCGATGTGGACGCCGGTTGGTGCTTGAGGGTGAAAATCGCGAAGGATGGGTGACATCGTGAGCAGACGAAGCAAGAGGGTGAAAGCGTCGCCGCAGGCAGGGGATCATGACGAGCTAACTGTACTGCCTCCCTGGAGCTGGGTGAAAGATCATGTTATCGACGCAATGTTTCCAACGAATTGCCGGAAGTAAGAACGCAACTCCATTAAACTTTGGAAGTCTTTGGTGGTAGTTTTTAGGAAACGCCGTAACGGCTCGTCGTTTCTCGGGATCCGGAAGGATGCTGCCCTTGGTGACAACGTAGTCTAGCATTGGGAGGTGACGGACGGCAAATCGAGATTTCTTCTGGTTGAGTTGCAAACCGGTTTTCTTCAAGCATGGGAGTATGCGTTGAAGGCGGCGGTGGTCCGCTGCAAATCAGGATGAAACACCACAGTGTCGTCAAGGTAGCACAGACTCATCTGCCATTTGAGGCCACGAAAAAGGTTTTCCATTATTTTTAGAAGGCAGCAGTCACTTTGCAGAGTCCGATGGGTATGGCTGAATTCGTAAAAGAATTCTGGAGTAAGAAATGTGGGCATAGACCTTTACCGACTGCTTCCGTAGACTTTTTGGGGGAACACGTGGACATTTTTTGGAGTAGACCACTTGACACGTTACGTGGAGAATGCCGCTCTGACAAACGCTACAGCGTAAATTATCGTCACTGTCATACTATGACGTTTTGTTATTCGTCATGGACGCCCGCGTCAGGTTCTGAGCGACCGAGGTGAGGTAACCGAACAACTGCTTGCCCAGTGCGCTATTGTTCATCGTACATCACCGCTTGTCATCTACACACCAGTGACAGTGCGGAGCGCTTTAAAAGAACTCTGTGTAACATGCTCGCCCTGTACTTTACGCCTGGTCATTCTAATAGAGACCTGATTCTTCCACTTATCATATACGCCCCAAGAAGGCGACGAAGGCAACTACTGGTTTCTAGCCTTTCTACCTCCTTTACGGCCGTCATTCTTCACACATAATCGACACCATTCTTCCCTACCGACCGGATTCATCAGAATGGCCGCGCAGATCTGAAGCCGTCAGAGATACTGAAGAATGTCGCTATCTCGCGTAACGTTTAACCTCGGACGACCAGAACAGCCAAAGACCAGTTCATGACGGCGAGACCTCGGCCCCTGCTTTGTTCCCGGGCGCTCTCGCCTGGTTGTCTAGACGTGCCGCTCTGCACCCCAGGCCTCGTATCCAAACTTCTTCCGAAGCTCGACGGGTCATACCGCGTACTAGGGCGAACTTCACCGGTAACTGACCTGGTTGAGCCGCTCATGACTTTGTCTGACATGCGAAGTCGGAACGGGGAAATCATCAAGGTTCAGTGGTTGAAGCCCTGCTATAATTCTACTCTTTCTTCTGAAACTTGAGTCGCCAGGATAACCCCTTTATTTCTACGGGGCCACTGTATGAAGAAGGGGCACAGTGGCGCAGAGGCAACCGCATCCTACGTGGAGCAGATGGGAAAGCTGGGAGACCGTGCTAGGCGGACGTATGACATGGCTGCCGCTTAACGAGCTCCAATAAACCTTCTTGATAATAATAAATATGGCGTGGAAACGGTCTCGTCCTTTTTTGAGCTCCTTCAGGCATCGCGTCGGACTCTTCAAGGAAAAAAGAAGTTGGACGTTGTCAAAAATATAACGCTGAGTGTTCTCTGCTGGAGAATGCAGTGACAGATCGGCGTCTAAAATCTGAGGCCGATGGCTCGACGAGGCTCTGTGGTTCCAGGGACAAATAACGGGCGCCGGCGTCGAAGGTGCGTCGCGGCTAGACAGCCATGCGTAAGCTCGCGCCCGAAACTGAACAGCTGTGGTGCTGTGCACGGGCACGGGAAAAATCTTGCAGCAGCAACACATCGAAAGGGCTCGGCCTGGTATGACGCAGATCCCGCCAGCCGTAGGTGGGCACTGCGGCTCCTATCCAGAACCCGAGAGCCGAGTAGCATGGCTAGTCTTCTTCGCTGCTGCTGTATTCATCTCTCTCCTTGCCAGTTCACTTGGCTTTTTTGGTTCCCCATTTTGATCGTGGGCCTTGATTATTGATACTCTTCTCCGTTCGTGTTGCCTTCTGATTACTTCAAATTATATCCATGATCTTCTCCTATTGGTGCTTCTTTCTTGGTTCTTTTAATTCCCAAGCACTTGTGTCAACGTCGTCTTTGTCTTCTTCCACTTTTCTTTTGACGGCGCCCACTTCAAAATACACACATTTCACTCATAACAGACACACTTCAATGCAGAGCGGACGCTCTCCTGTACGGTGTCAATCGGCGTACTTGCCGTCGCTTCCTGAGAGACGTAACATTTAGTTATTCGCTTTTGGGAAACCGTCTTGGATGACCCGTGAACGGCCCGACTGGCTAGTACGCGAAATTTTCCTGTGCGAACAAACTCGAAAAATTGTTAGTAGTTTTAGTGCTTAGGTTCCTATTTAACAAACGTACAGAACGTTTACAGAATTTTCGCAAGCCCTGAGACTACTCCCAACGAAAGGTTTTCTTATTACGGGGTCAGGAGCTCTGTCTCGGATACGAATTTACTTCTTTCTTTTCTTTGCATTCTCCTGCGTGACACATACGAAACACAGAAGAGAAGGCCGCAACGGTGCTAGTATGCACAATTAGAGGTGTATTTTCCCATAAACAGCAGATACAAACGAGTGTTGTTGCCTATGTGAGTTGCCGTCTTTAACCTGTTGAGCGCACGTATAAGATCACTGAACAATAAAGACACGAATCTCCTCGAAGTGATTGATCTGTGGGGTTTAACGTCGCAAAACCAGCTCTGATTGCGAGAAACGCCATAGTGGAGGTCTCCGGAAATTTCGACCACCTGGGGTTCTATAACGTGCACTGAGATCGCACAGCACAAGGGCCTCAACATTTCGCCTCTATCGCAATGCAGCCGCCGCGGCCGGGATTCGATCCCGCGACCATCGGATCAGCAGCGGAGTACCATAGCCACTAGACCACCGTGGCGGGGCAAAGCTCCGACACGAAGTGAATCGGGACGAGTGGGCGAAACACTGAGGATCGTTCTTATCTAA
>JABSTT010005152.1:0-25847 GCA_013339685.2 Hyalomma asiaticum
CTTTCAGCAAGCGTCAGGCAGTACGTTAAAGGTTGCCGTGAGTGCCAGCGCCGGAAGACTCCATCGGTTAAGCCGGCTGGTTTACTTCAACCGATAGAGGCACCTCATACACCCTTCGACCAAGTCGGCATGGACATCCTCGGACCTTTTCTACTGTCCTCTGACGGCAACAAGTGGGTGATTGTGGCAACAGATTATTTAACGTGTTATGCCGAGACGCAAGCGATTCCGCGAGCCACAGATCCTGAGGTAGCGCAGTTTTTCATGCGCCCCTCTTTACATTCTCCTTGGGCAATATCAGAGGAATATTATTTCCAAAAATAAAACTAGTTCATTAAAATGGGAACATATCAGCTGCTGACCCGAAGGACGTGGGTTTGATCCCGGCAGCAATGGTCACATTTTCAATGCAGGTGAAAGTGCTAGAGGCCCGTGTACTGTGCATTTTCAGTGCATGTTAAAAAATTCCAGGTGGTCAAAATTTCCAGGGCCCTCCACTGCAGAATGTCCCGTAACCATATCGTGGTTTTGGCTAGTAAAACCTCAGCAGTTATTGAAATTTGAACATAGCGCTTTTATAAACGGAAATAGGTTTTGTTACCGAAACCCCGGGTGTTTCCCAGACAGAGGGCAGCACCGATGTTATGCTTACCAAACCGCTAGCTATCAGCATAGTATGATGAACCTGCAACATCGAAAAGCACAGCGCGCCACAAAAACAAGAAAAGCTTCAGTCTAAACTTGGTTGAAAGCAAGGTGAATTACGCAGAACCTGAATTACGGCATCTGTGAGTTCACGAGGGCTGCATTTCCTGTTTTGTGACATTGTGCACATATGTCCAAAGAATCTTGCAGAACCTGATATGTCATCACGAATTTTTGTCGCCACTGTGCATTAGCTGAACAGAAGTGTTCCGAGTCACCTTTGTCACGAAACACCCTTGTAATTTTCCGAAGTTGCTAACTGTACGGTGGGCAAGAGCAAACAGCTATAAAATAAGGTTGGCCATATGAAACATTTTGTAGCAGTGCATTCACCGAAACAAGCTTTTGTTTGCAGTAAAATCACCTATCAGTTCTGAGTGCTTTCACAGGGAATTCCTGATATTCTTTAGACATTCTGGAATAGCTTCTTTTGAGTGAGGAGTAATAAAAAGTGAGCTGTTTAATATCCAGAAAGAATTGGTAGTGCCTTTTTTCGCACCGATCGGGATTGCTAGCTCTACGTACAAGCCTCATCAGTGCTGTCAATTTCCTGAATGATTACAATACTGGGAAGATAAGCGAGACCCAGTTATGTTCAGTAGTATACTGCTTCTATGGCTACACGTGATTGTCGCTTGATACTTGCCAACAACAAAAACACCAAATCTGATGCTTAAGCACAACACAAGAGACGGAACGACTTTGGTTGTGGAGTGCACAGGGCAGGTGGTACAATGCGCGAAACTGTTTACACGTACTATGTTTACTCGATTCTGCCGCGCCCTTGACTGTAATGCGCACCTATTTCCCGCGACCAAAAAAAAGGTGAAACATCGATTGTAATGCGCTCCCGTTTTTCGTGACACGGAAAAAAAAGTGGCCTTAATAATCAACTTTCTCACATTCATAAAATAAATGCTGTACTCGCGTAATGAATGCACACGCATAATAAACGCACTGCCAACCTTGAACCCCTGCAGTCCCTTGCACGGCCGTGCTATGGCTTTTCCACTTCACTTGATCTGCGCTGCCTCGAACATAACTCCAACGTCCAGATCAAACTGCCACACGTTACCGGGCATAGCCACATGCAAGCGGCGCTAACATAATTTACTCACAGTGCTGCATTCCTCCATGCTGTCGCAGTCCCCTCGCGCCCGCGACCGGTTGCTGCCGTGTGTGCTACGCAAGCTGCGCAGATAAGCCTAAGCATGGTCGGGGCTTGGTCTCTGAGCTTGCCCATGCATCTGGAGCCGTTGGAAAATATGATTTTATGGATTCGCAGGGTGACTCATCCACAAGGCAGTAATGGCATGAAGTACCCAATCACTCGCATCTCTGCAAAATGTTCAACATGCACAGATGCACACGTCTTTCGGACTCGGGTTCTCATGATAGGCTGTCATGAGACCAATTGGGCAAAAAGCTCACTTTCACATATTCAAAAAGGTGATCTTGCACAATCGAAATACACTCATGGATAATCAGGTTTGATATTTTGCATTGTGTCCATGCAGCTTAACATGTGTCGGTTGCTTATTGTACGGAACACATGGGAGGTACGATGTGAGTCATTGGATATTTACGTACAGGGCCACCACCATCAGAGGTGCAATAAGTTCGTACAATGTTTCTTTTGTGCAGTGGATAACAAGTTTAACAAAAAGGTACTCTAGGTCTATTCGCTCACAGTGGCACCCGTTTCCATACAATTCATAGAACAAATTAAACCAGCCTGCTCAATTATGTAGGGTTGCATTTTGGACCTTACGGAGAAAAGTGCGCATTAGATTTGTATAAATATGGTAGCGCTGTACTCCCACCGCTTTGGTGCTGAAGGGGCAAGCTTTCAGGTTCCGTCTTGGCCTCCAACTGTGGGTGGCAGCACTGCTACTCCTGTTGCTGTTCTGTCGTGCAGCGCACAATTTTGAAAAACGCAAAACCCATGTGCGTCTCACCCATTTGACCACTTATCAGTGGAAGTTTCAATTTATCAGCTCTGTGTTTTCCTGTGGCAGCAGGGAAACTTGGTTATACTGAAATAGCAGGTAAACATGTTTTGTTGTATGGAGGTAAAAAATATGTGGTGTTCTATGGAGATCGGGTTGTAGAAATCCAGATGCCTCGCTGAAGTTTAGCTGTAGTACTTGCTTTGCTAACACAGCAACGTTTTTCTCAGTGCTGTAGTGGTTGCGATGGGAGGCACCGAGCACCGGTGGTGCTCCGGAAGGAACGACACGCACACAGTTCCACACCACGCCCACCTAACCCCCCGGCTGTAGCGAGGGTGTTTATATATATCAAATGGCGGCGTCCCCTGGCGCCATACAACAGAACAAAGTATATTACAGTATACAACATTTCTCCTCCCCTTAACAAAAAAGAATTAAGCTATATGTAGTCTTCCAGGTACCGTGGACGCCGGCGCTCTCGTTGAGGCCGTGCCGATTGGTGTAGTGGTTGAGGTCGTGTCGTGAGGGACGACGATCGTTGGCGTGACTCTGATGACTCCACGTCTTGCCGAAGCTGCGCATCTTGGGTGTCTCGAGGTTCCTGCAGACTTACAGGCGGTGACACAGTGGGTGGCATAGAAGGTGGCCAAGAAGGTGGCACAGTGTCTGCTTGGGGTATCAGTATCGGATAATCGTACCGTTGTAGTGATTGTGTTGGGGGCTCTTTCAGTGTGCTCTTGGAGAGCTTTGACGCATGCCAGATAGTGCTGTCATTCAGACGATAAGTGTTACGGGCTACCTTGGAATAAATTACCCTAGGGCGTGATTACTGAGAGGAAGCTTTTCCTTGTCCTTTCTGATGCACCCGTACTTGGTCACCAGGTTGAAAGGAATTGTGGTAGGCAGGACGTCTGCGATTAGCATCCTCCTGCATTTTACGCTGATAGCATTCAACACGTTGTCGCAGTTCCTGGTACTCGTTATATGGGTTCTCATGAAAACTGTGCGTGGAGAAGCCTACAATATGCAAACGCGTTCGAGGCTTGCGACCACGCAGCAAGTAAAACGGAGACAACTTAGTTGCAGTGTGCGGAATGGTTCGGTATATTGCGACGTAGTCGAGGACAGTCCTTTTTAGAGGCCTTCGTTCCTGAAGGGCACACTGAATGAATGACTTGAGAACGCGGTTAAACCGCTCAACCTGCCCGTTAGATTGGGGGAAATAAAGTGAAGATCTGATGTGCTTGATTCCCTCTGTAGTAAGATACGTTTCGAATTCAACAGAGGTGAACTGGGGGCCATTATCAGTGATGATTTCCTCGGGCAGTCTCTCTCTAGAAAAAACTGAGGTTAAAAAGCCTATTACCGATTGACTAGTTACACATGGTGTAAACATCACCTCGGGCCACTTCGAGTAGTAGTCTACCATGACTA
Source organism: Hyalomma asiaticum (assembly GCA_013339685.2). Taxonomy (NCBI): domain Eukaryota; kingdom Metazoa; phylum Arthropoda; class Arachnida; order Ixodida; family Ixodidae; genus Hyalomma; species Hyalomma asiaticum. Next base: position 4,092 of record JABSTT010005152.1, read on the forward strand.
TGGCATACCGACAGTCTTGAGGGGCTGAATGAAATGGACCCATTATGTCTACAGCCACCTTCACCCAGGGTCGGAGAGGATATTCGGTCGGCTCTATGGGCCCCTGGCGACTCTTGGCCGACTTGTCAGCACTGTTGCAAGTTTGACAGTCGCGTACATACTGCTCGACATGTTTGCGAAAAGCTGGCCACCAGTAGGTGCAGCGAATCAGGTCTTGCATTCTCACTATGCCTGGGTGCCCTGCATGCGCGAGTGCGAGCACTTGTTTCTGTAGTTGGCTGGGAAGGACAACTTGGTCCCCTCTCAGTAGGATGCTATCTACCACCGAAAGTTCGCTCCTGACCTCGTAGTATGGATGCAGTTCTTTAGGAAGTTTGTTCTTTGCAGGCCAGCTATTTATAGTATATTCCAGGACTTGTGTTAGTGATTGGTTACAGGCCGTGGCCTGTTGTACTTCAGACTTGGATATCATGGCCTCAACCTGGGCGACTACTTCTTCCTCAAAAGCAAAAGAAGGTTCAGAAGTGTCAAGGGGGTTGCGAGAGAGGGCATCTGCTACCTTATTCTGCTCGCCTTTGCGATACTGGACGGTGAATGTGTAGTTGAGAAGACGAGCTGTCCACCTACCTATTCTTAGTGGTTTCCTCCCAGAGCCCTTTTCAGACAAAAGAGTAGCCAATGCCTGGTGGTCCGTGATTAGCGTGAACTTTCTTCCCCAGAGGTAGACATGCCACTTTTCACAAGCCCATAAACAAGCCAAAGCTTCTTTTTCGCCAGTGGAGTACCTGCGTTCAGCTGGAGAGAGAGAACGAGAAGCAAACTGAATAGTTCGAGTGTTTTCTCCATCGGTCTGTTGCAAAACAGCACCAAGCCCGTAATCGGAGGCATCTGTGGACACCACAATAGGAAGAACTGGGTCAAACAGTGATAAAATGGGCGCATCATGGAGGTACTTTTTTACCTGCTGAAAACTATTTTCAGCAGCCACATCCCAGTTGAATGGGACATCTTTACGCAGCAAATGCCGAAGTGGCTCCACTACATGGGCCATGTGTGGCACAAACTTGGAATAATATTCAGTCAAACCAAGAAAAGAGCGCAGTTGGGTCGGATTGGAAGGGCGGCTAAAAGTCTCAACCTGCTGAATGTTCTTCTCAAGGGGGGATATGCCCTGAGCGGAAATCTTGTGTCCAATGAATGACAGTTCTGGGACATCAAAGACGCACTTGTCATTTAGCTTTAACCCTGAGGAAGCAATCCGAGTGAGAACTTTTTCCAGATTGTCATCATGCTCCTTTTGAGTGCTACCGAAAACTGATGATGTCGTCAATGTAAAATTTGACACCAGAACAGCCCGACAGAATTTGGTGCATGAAGTTGTTGAAACGCAGAAGGGGCGGAAGCGAGCCCAAAACACACTCGCTTAAAACGAAAAAGGCCCTCATGCGTTACGAAGGTCGTCAAGTCGCGACTGTCTTCATGTAGTGTTACCTGGTGATAGGCCGAGGCGAGATCTAACTTGGAGAACCATTTAGCACCTTGAAGAGACTGCAGCAGGTCTTCCGCATGAGGCAACGGAAAGCTATCAACAATGATGGCCTGGTTAGGTGCGCGCAGATCCACACACATTCGAATGGCTCCGTTCTGCTTGCGAACAACAACAATGGGAGACACCCATTCTGACACAGAGACGCGCTCTATGACGTCTTGTCGTAATAAGTTCTCTATTTCCTGTTTGACTAGTTCTCGCAATGTGAGAGGCAGCCGCCTGAGCTTTAAGCGTTGTGGTGAGACTTCAGGACATATCCTGACCTGATGGGTGACATCTTGTACAAGGCCAAGGCCGGGAGTAAACAAGTGTTCAAAATGATTGAATCTGTCTGGTAGGTGGCCCACCGTACCTGATGTGATGTTTTGAGATGTGTTAGATGGCATACGTGGCAACTCACGGGAAGACGAGGGCAGTGCACCCGAAGAAAACTCGGAATTCACTGGAACTGGCTGTGTGCTGGTGCCGCAGCATTGAAGGCTGTCGCCTGCGAGAATCATATCAAGTTTGTGGGTTGCATCAATACCAAGAAGAGATCGTCCATTTGTTACAACGTAGAACAGTATCTCAGCAGTGCGATTTCGGAACGTTACCAGAGCTTGAAAACACCCGAGAAGTGGAACGATAGTCCCTGAATAGTCTTTCAGTTTTTGGGGGGAACTACCAGTCTGCAATCAGAACCTGATGGTTCGACAAAATAACGCGTAAACAATTCTTTAGACAGAATGGAAACTGACGAGCCAGTGTCTACAAATAAAGATAAAGGCTTTCCGTTCACCTCAACATCGGCGTAAAATCCCGGTGTGCAGAGATCCGGTTGGGTGTCTGACAGAGCCATAGACTCGACACGATCCGAACGCCTAGGCCTGGAGGGACTGGAGGCTTGCTGACGCCATGCTGGGGGTGACCGCGTGGAGGGTCTACTGCGACACACAATGGCAAAGTGTCTCCTCTTTAAACACTGGTAGCAAACCTTGCCGCGCGCGGGGCAGTTCTGAGTAGGAGCATGCTGATAGCCGCAGTTGGGGCAGCCAGTTGCAGAATGGGGTGGCCGGTTGTGATGCTGACACGTGACAAAGGTGCAGCGAGTTGCTGAGGGCGGGGTTCGGTAGAAGGTGTGAAGACCCGCGGCAAAGGACGGCGCTGCGCCGGACTTTGATGTAGCGCTGTGTTTAGCTGTACAAGCGCTTCAGGCTCGTATTCTTTGAGGCGACGCTGGACGCGGTCAGCATCGTTGATGATCTTCACGGCCTTCTCAACATAAGCATGGGCTCCTCGACAAGCAAACGTTCACGCAGCCGCGTAGAAGTCAATCCAATGAGTAATTGTTCGAGCAGCAGCTGGTCCTTCAGCTCACCGAAGTCGCACTGGTTAGCTGTATCTTGCAATTCGAAGAGAAAATCCTGGGGGAAGACTCGCCTTGCGTGAGGTTCCGAAACGAGAGTCTGGCTGTGGCAAGGCAGTGAGAAACTACATGAGCACACGTCATGTTCTTTAAACATTTCTCCTTTTTTTCCGCTTCTATCGTGTCTGCACACTTCCGGTGTGATAATGAGCACACTGCTCACACTGTGGCTACATGATGGCCGTGGAAACTACTCTTGTGCTAAAGACACACCACCGCACATTAGCTTTATAAGGTTAGATGCCACATATGACAATCAAAACTAATGAAACCAAACAAAGGCACAAGAGCGTTAATGCTGGAAAAAGTGCAGTCAAGGCTTTATTCAGATGTATGCGTGCTGGCACTTAGTTCTACAGAAAACAGTTGTCCTTGAAATGTGTCGATATAAAAACTAGAAATGAAGTTTTCGCTTATTTCTGCCTTTTATTTATCTACAACTATTATGCACAGTGATAATGAGAAATTCATCTGCTCTTTGTTTATGTCAGCTATTGGCCAATAGCAGCAATCTACTAAATGACAAAATCTGGCAATTCAAAGGGAATGAGGATGTGCCTCTGTTTGGGAGAGAAGGTGCTTGAGAAATTGGTCGTTTCGTGCTCTACTTATAAGCCATATGTGCTCTAGAGCAGCATTTGTTATCTGTAGGATGTGTTTTTACCAAGCCTAAAGGATGGTTCAGGACCCCTTTTACTGCATTCCGAATACGTGTGTGTTCTGAATTCCATAAATCTAGTAAGATATGCTTCTCTTCAGCATGCATGTGATGATGTCACCTTTCAACAACAGTTTTGGTTGCATCCCATCTGTCTAGAGAGTATGTGATAGATTGTTCTTGTGCCACAATACAATACCTGTAGGCAAACTAATGCAAGTTTACTTTTAGAGTATGTTGTTAGATTCTTCTTTAATGAGACGGCAGCCAGGAATATTGTGATTGGCATCTTACTAACCATCGAGGTACTAAAAATAAAGGTCATGTTCAAGTCATCTTGTTGGCAATAGGGAAGAGAAAAACGAGAAACCTCTTGTATTTCCAGTGAATTGCAAAAGCTGGGGCAATATCACACCATAACTTAAGGGTCAAAACAGTATGGTTCCTTGGCGCTACTGTGTATAAGTGTAATATCAGTAGTGTGAGTTAATTAATATAGTTTGGCACCATGTTCAGTGCATTATGGATAAACATGTGTGCATTTTATAGTCGTGCCTTCTGTATTTCTTCAGTGCCTGCCAGATGTGCTGGATAGCACAGTTCACCACCCACTCCTATTGTTCCATCCTGCTCTGACCCATCGGTTAATGTTTGGCCTCCCCTTTTAGTGGCATAAACCGCATTAGTTTTACGTAGAATGAGCAGTGAACTATGGCATCAGGCAAGCCTGAATGACGTCTTGTATTTTCCCCGCGGGTGTCTGGTGAACAGAAGGCAGGGAGAAAAGGAACGAAACAATGTGACGTTCGGTTGAATGGCTCCTGCTGTTTCGGAGCGTGTTTGGGTGGCACAGCAGCTGCCGCGGCTCCTAACATATTTGATATGAAGTAGTTTTAGGACGGATTAGGCACTGGAAATTACAGGAGGGGTAGTTTACGACACATACAATGCAAATATGTGGTTTTCCTAAAAGTGTGTATTTCGTGATTTTTCAACTTTCCAAGGCCGCGTCCCCCCTCAAGCCTGTGCCATGTTTCGCTATGGCTGTTGCGAATCACACCAGCGGATTGAGTGCACTCAAGGGCATAAATTTCTTTGTTGAGACTTTACGATGCCCGCATTTTACTATGCTTTTTCGCAGTCCCAAGAACGTGGTATAATCGGGGTTTCACTGTATATATTACGTTGTCATAATGTAGACGGCAAGAACTGGTTCACATCTTGGGGCATTACTGAAAAGGCGGGTTTTTGTAAGGGGGGGGGGGAGTGCTGGCACAAAAATTTAACATCTTTTTTTTCTGTTGTAATGAGTAGGTAATAATCCACCCACCATTACAAGGTGCCTGTTTTCTGAAGAACACTGCAGCAGATTATCTTGAGCCGTTTTTATACTAGCACCCAGTGGCAGTTTTGACTTAGAGCACCTCGAGGAAGGCGGGGAAAGACCAAGGGCGGTCTAAACACAGCTTACTACGTGGCCACGCAGAACTGTGAGCGTCCCATCGATAATTTGTCTGCTATGCTTGCGCATGTTTCCTAATGTGGTTGCTACCTTTGTCGTCGTCCTCAACCCTTGCGCCTAATGAACCCGGTGTTGGCCAGCTGCAAAAGCAGACATGGGAGACGCTTGTTCCGAAGGTATGGGGGCACAGTGCTTGCAAAAAGGAACACAGCTGTTCCTCGTACACACAGTCTGCATAGTGTACAGTGTGTTGGTCATGCACATCGTGTTGATGTGGCAAGGTTCATTGTTTTTCACTCATTTTCATGGCATATCCTTTAGAATTGATTTAACATTTATGTTCTTGGCTACATTTACCCTTGGTATTTTGTAGATGATGTGTGGGGGGGGTTCACACAAATTGGCCTCACAGGTCACCTTGGCTTCAAAATTTTGTGTCGGTGCTCCTCTTTTTTTTGACTCTATCTGTTATCACTGTCATAGCATGATGTACCACTATTTTTTATGGGTTGCTGAACACTGTCAAGAGTGAAATTTCTAATAGTAATTGTACATTTGGCCTCGCCATGGTGGTCTAGTGGCTATGGTACTCTGCCGCTGATCCGAGGGTCAGGAGATCAAATTCTGGCCACGGTGGCTACATTTCGATGGAGGCGAAATGTTGAGGCTTGTGTGCTGGTGCGATGTCAGTGCACATTAAAGCACCCCAGCTGGTCAGAATTTCCAAAGTCCTCCACTACGGCATCTGTCATAATCACAGCTGCTTTTGGGATGTAAAAGCCCAAAAAACAACAATAATTGTACATTTGGAAATAATTGAATTATCCATACTTTCGTCAAGCTTCCGGCCTCTGTTTATGTACCTAGCCTTTCCCAAAGGCTCTGCTCTCGTCTAGTATTTTTTGGTATAGTTTTACATGTTATAAAACTTGTCATCACTCCAGTGGTAGTAGCGATAAGTATTGTGTGGGTTGATGATGCTGTTTTCATTTCACTGTAGGTCGCTTAAGTTTCAGGACCAGTATTTTGTTGCAATGCCTTTTACATTGCTAATGCCATTTCATCCTTTTAAGCTTGGCCAGTGGTCATAGCATTGGTCTGCTCATGTTATCAATGGGATCATCAGGCTGAGTGGTGGATAAGACTAGCACAGAGTAAACAGTAAAGCACAAGCACCTCTACAAGATAGTGACTTGAGTGTGAAAATGGTAGTGACAGAAAGTGTGCCTGTTGGCAGGGTCCTTTGTAATATTTAAGGGGGGGGGGAGTGCTGGCACAACAATTTAACATCTTTTTTTTCTGTTGTAATGAGTAGGTAATAATCCACCCACCATTACAAGGTGCCTGTTTCTGAAGGAACACTGCAGCAGATTATCTTGAGCCGTTTTTAATACTAGCACCCAGTGGCAGTTTGACTTAGAGCACCTCGGGGAAGGCGGGGAAAGACCAAGGGCGGTCATAAACACAGCTTACTACTGGGCCACGGCAGAACTTGGAGCGTCCCTCGATAATTTGTCTGCTATGCTTGCGCATGTTTCCTAATGTGTTGCTACCCTTTGTCGTCGTCCTCAACCCTTGCGCCTAATGAACCCGGTGTTGGCCAGCTGCAAAAAGCAGACATGGGAGACGCTTGTTCCGAAGGTATGGGGGCACAGTGCTTGCAAAAAGGAACACAGCTGTTCCTCGTACACACAGTCTGCATAGTGTACAGTGTGTTGGTCATGCACATCGTGTTGATGTGGCAAGGTTCATTGTTTTTCACTCATTTTCATGGCATATCCTTTAGAATTGATTTAACATTTATGTTCTTGGCTACATTTACCCTTGGTATTTTGTAGATGATGTGTGGGGGGGGGTTCACACAAATTGGCCTCACAGGTCACCTTGGCTTCAAAATTTTGTGTCGGTGCTCCTCTTTTTTTTGACTCTATCTGTTATCACTGTCATAGCATGATGTACCACTATTTTTTATGGGTTGCTGAACACTGTCAAGAGTGAAATTTCTAATAGTAATTGTACATTTGGCCTCGCCATGGTGGTCTAGTGGCTATGGTACTCTGCCGCTGATCCGAGGGTCAGGAGATCAAATTCTGGCCACGGTGGCTACATTTCGATGGAGGCGAAATGTTGAGGCTTGTGTGCTGGTGCGATGTCCGTGCACATTAAAGCACCCCAGCTGGTCAGAATTTCCAAGGTCCTCCACTACGGCATCTGTCATAATCACAGCTGCTTTTGGGATGTAAAAGCCCAAAAAACAATAATTGTACATTTGGAAATAATTGAATTATCCATACTTTCGTCAAGCTTCCGGCCTCTGTTTATGTACCTAGCCTTTCCCAAAGGCTCTGCTCTCGTCTAGTATTTTTTGGTATAGTTTTACATGTTATAAAACTTGTCATCACTCCAGTGGTAGTAGCGATAAGTATTGTGTGGGTTGATGATGCTGTTTTCATTTCACTGTAGGTCGCTTAAGTTTCAGGACCAGTATTTTGTTGCAATGCCTTTTACATTGCTAATGCCATTTCATCCTTTTAAGCTTGGCCAGTGGTCATAGCATTGGTCTGCTCATGTTATCAATGGGATCATCAGGCTGAGTGGTGGATAAGACTAGCACAGAGTAAACAGTAAAGCACAAGCACCTCTACAAGATAGTGACTTGAGTGTGAAAATGGTAGTGACAGAAAGTGTGCCTGTTGGCAGGGTCCTTTGTAATATCAACTTAGTTTGGTTTAGCCATAACTCGTGGGTCAATTTTAGGGGTGTCCAAATATTCTAAATTTCGAATAACTTTCAAATGGCACTCGCTATTCGATTCAATTTGCACTGAATTTTAGTATTTGAACTATTTGAAGCTGGTAATTAAGGGAAAGAAATGTGCTGTCTTGTGACAAGTGGCCCATTCCCGCATTACACCTGTGTCCTGCATCGAAACGAACACTTGTGCTGCAGGAAAGCTAACACTCCAGTATTGCGGGAAAGCTAACACTCTTGTACTGTGCTGAAGTTAGCTCAGCTTTCTCTTCTGCAGTTCTCTGAGTGTTCTTCAGGACTTGAGAATGGCACTGTGGGAGTACACAAGTCGTGGAATAAATTCTTTCGCCCATGCTTAGCTGCACACTTCTTCATAATTTGGCATGGCGTTATTTAAAAAATATTTTAAAGTGTTCCATAATTATTCGAAAGATATTTTATTAGATTCGCACCTGAACACAAGTATTTGAATTTGCTTCACATTCAAAATTTTGCTATTCGCACAGCTCTACTAAATTTGTTCCCCTTGTATGAGGAACAAAAGAAAATGAAGGGGGGCTGACTGCACCACCAAAAAGTATTTCTTGCTCAAAGCCACTTCTACACTAGTAAAAAGGGTGGGGGGGTAGTGTTCCTAAGTAGTCAGTTTAGTGGAAAAGCCCATTGGTAAAAAAAATAAATAGATTCGGAAGCCAAGCCAGCAGTGTGCTTGTTGATGTAGATGATGCGAATTGGAATGGCAGTTAGAATATTAAGCAGTGAGAATGTGGTACAAATGCATCGACATGTTTGTGTGCATGTGCCTTTGGATTTTGCGAGAACAGGTTTCCTACTAGTTGGTGCTTTTAAATGCTTCAAGCTGCAGTGTCTGAAACTTAACACAATTATGGTGCTCTGTGCTTGTGCAGCCTTGTTAGGAGGCAGCCAAACAACTAAAACTAGAGGCTGAAGGTCGACAGCAGCTTCTGCCTAATCTGTGGGTTTAGTCAATGCACCATTGTCTAGAGAAACGAAAAGAAGAAAAGCTGGTTGAACTGGAAGCTGACATCCACGATGAACAGTTCCTCTTCTCAGATGTGAAGTACATATCTTCCCATTTCAGCCTGTCCTTATTGTAGCACAAAGTCTTCATTTTCGTGTTCCTGCTACAGTTTTATACAACTCAAGTCTGCAGTGAAGCCCCTCCCACGCCCTTATAACCTCCAGCCAGTGCACCTCCACGAAGCTTCAGATAGTTCCTTCTTTGAACTTTCCACATTACCAAAATAAAGCGAGCGCAGCAACAATAATGAATAGGTGCATAAAATTTTGTCTTTTTTTCGTTTATTAGAGTGGAACATGAAAAGACGAATTTCTTATTGAGCTGAAATGAAGCGCTTGCAATGCAAGAACCAGTCATACGCAGCAGGCGCAGCCTTTTGCAGATTGAAGCGCTCAGACTCCATACATTTTTGCCCATGCTTCTTGCACGTCCCATGGCTTCTGCTGATGAAAGGACTCAAATACAGCAGATGCTCTGCTGGTACCAAAAGCTTCAACTCGGTGCCATGTTGAAAAGGGTGCATCATGACAACTTTGTTTGCTGCTGTGATCAGATTGGCTGGCCGAGTAACACTGACTCGCCGGGTCTGTCTGCCCTTGTTGCCTACTGCTGTTTTTTTAAGTTGTACCCTACTATGCCGTGCCGCATGTGTCTGCAAATTTTTACGAAAAAATGCCACCTATTCATGCCGTAATAGCGATACTAAATTTGCTACTGCAGCTGTGGCCCTTTAAACATTAAAGTGCCCTCCATTTCAACTGCCGATATCAGGCTCGATAGACTATCGACTCGAAGGCCATTGAAACCGCCCGTGTAGCAGCTCAAACATGACTTTTGAGTCGATGGACCATTGGTTCGAAGGCCTTCGAAGTGCCCATGTGACATTAGTATTATTCTTTGAAATAAACCTCACGGATATTTCGTGAAACGTTTTTCCTCAAAATGGCATTTTTGACCAATTTGTGATCTGGGAGGTACCATATCTCTGTTTCTTCTAGTCGAATTTCAATAAATCTTTTTTTTTGTCGGGAAGGTGGGCAATAGCAGATTGCAATGGGCCTGAAATGTGACCATATAGTATTGCATAAAGTTTTTAAAACTTATAATTGGCTTTAGGTGCCAATCTCACTTTCCACATACAAAAGTTTGACATGCTGTAATTTGGGCTAAAGTTTGTCAAAAACATTCATTCTTGTTCATTGCACTCTCTGATCATACTAGATCATTTTTATGACCTATTTTTTCTTGTAAAATCTAGTACCTTTGAACAAGCACTCCTCCCAACCAGTCTCCACTGAGGCTAGTTCGGAACATGAATTTTTTTAGTTTTCTGAAAACTACTCATTACAAATGAAAACCAAGTACATATTTAAAATCAGCATGTTAAGATACATAAGTGGTGCAGCAAGTTTGATGAGAATGTGAGCCTAAATAAGAAAAGTAGTTTTTAAGTGGGGTGTCCCCCTTAATGGAGTAAGGCGTTTCACTTAATGTTCACTTTTCAGGGCAGTTCTGTTCTAGGGAGAGGCAGTGGAGCATTAATTAGTATGAATGTTCATTCCACTGTCGTTATGGCCACAGCCCATATAGGTTAAAGAGATTTTAGATTCAGGAGACCCTTCTTGTTCAGTTCTTTTATTTCCTTTTCGTGTGCCCTTTTTTTACTGCATGCAGTTTTGTAAATATTCGCCATGTTTAAATTAGTTATATATTTGAATTAAGAGCCAAATGGAGTAGAATATTATAATTCATTTAGTTTTTTGGAGTCTTTACACAAAGTTTGTGGCACTATAAATACTGCATGATTAATATGTACGTTTGTTTATTTATGATTAAAATATGCCTCAATGCTCCATCACGAAGGAAGTTTTAAAAACGTGTTTGCAACGAAACCGTTTGGTAAAAGTCATACTCTGTGGTACATTATGCAGAAAATTTCTGCGGAAAATGAATTGTGAAAAGCACTTTAGGACACCACAGAAGAGTCTCATCCTGTGTTCACTTTCTTACAGCCTGACTGATCTTGCGTGCAAGGAGTTGGAGTACAAGCGGAAGGTTCTACATCTGGCCAAAGAAGTACAGCAGTATTGCATGCCCAGGAACAGAAAAGCAAGGCAAGTACAGTTCGTCCTCATAAAGCCTCACCAGTTGTTCTTGGACACTTCCATTTCACTTGCTTTGCTTTACCACCTCTCTGATGTATGGGTGGTAGTCTTATGCCTCCTTAGGTACCCAAAGGCTTTATATAGGCATAGACCTTCTTGGGTTCTTTTGAACTTTCCCTGCTGGTGCTAGACAACAGGTGGGAGGGAAGAAAACAACAACAACAACAACAACAAAGAAATCACAAAGACAGGGCACCCCTAGTACTTGGAGCCCCTAACAAACTCTAGGATAGACAGGCTGATGTTGATAGCTTAAGTGGCTTTGCCACTGTAGTCCTGGGTTCTTTTGTACTCTCCTTGGTGGGGAGACAACAAAAGAATACAGGTTACCACCCTTGGGGCCCCTTACAATAAACTAGGGGCAGCTGTCCACAGCACTTGGAAGATCATCTTAACAGAAGGGTACCTGTGAGGGGGTGCATCTTAGGAACCCCCCTTTTTTTTTGCATTGAATCTATCAAAAACCAAACAAAGGTACCTACATTGTTCGGTATATCTGAGAATTCATCTTAACCGAGTTCGTTTTAATGGGAGTTCACTGTATCTTCCTTGCCAGATGATCTTCTGTCGAGCCCAAACTACTGAGGCTTTCACACAAAACTTGAATGGAGTGTGACAGTCACTAGGGGCTAAGTATGGTTCAGGTGGTGAGGGGTGCTGAAATCCATCTGATTAAGGGAATTGCATGTGGTTGCCATAAGCGTGAGTGTGTCTGCCATAAAATTTGTTAATCACAAATGTAAAGTTGTATCTCTGGTATTGTTATAGTGTGCTATGTAGTGTTGGCAAATGGCAATACCAAATGCAGGGGAGAAATTTTTGGGCTGCAGGAAGCACAAGCACTGATTGCCCAACGGACTATCAACGCAAAGGCCATGTTTGAACCCACCACGTACACTGGTACCTACGCTTCCCAAGCTGCTTGTGTTCAGAATCATGCATCCACACAGCACAGTAATCATGGGAGCACAGTCTCAAGAGTAAGTAATGTATTGTTTGCCTTTCTGTAGTCTGCTTTGTGTACACTTTATGCCATAAAGTGCTGCACATAATTCGACTTCATAGTATGAAGAGAATGAAAAGACCAACCTACAGGGAAAAAAATAAGAAGTGTAAAAGCGCACACCTTACAACAAATCTGCTGGTCATGCCAAAGCTTTTGCTACTAATTGCTGCAAAATTCTAGGCCTTGATGACTGTATCACACATGTAGCTAGCAGTGCTGCTTGTCAGTTTCATTATCAGTGCTGCACTTGTATAAAGAATAGACTTCCACACGCACATTGTGAACAATGTAGACTGATCGTCCGCACCACATACACTTCTCACACTACCCAAGCACCATGCTTCACACATGCATTTTCACCTTTTCATTGACCTAAAGCATCTGGCTACCACGAGCTTTCTTTGCTCAATTCTCAGCACTAGGTCTCACTGCAAATTTTTGTTGCATATTGAAAGTTGTAAGGTGCTGCTGAGGGATGGTTTTGCCAAAGGGATTTTTATGATTTTTTTTATTATTGGACAAACTAAGGAAATGGGAATTGTCCTATTACAATGCCTCAAGGAGGCAAGCTTCATTGCTCAACCAAGACGAGCAGATGTTTCCCTGCATTGTTCCAAGTGCTGGAGGCAAAAGAGTGCATCGTGTTTTCAGGATGAGGCTCGCATCATTTTTTTCTTTTTCTGTTTTCTGCACAGGACACTTTACAGGGGCAGCATTGTGCACTCTGCATCGGATGAACTGAAGCAGCATGCCATTATCAGTAACATTTCGAAGAGCAGCTTTTGCATTGTGCATGCATGTGTAGCAGCTCAAACATGACTTTTGAGTCGATGGACCATTGGTTCGAAGGCCTTCGAAGTGCCCATGTGACATTAGTATTATTCTTTGAAATAAACCTCACGGATATTTCGTGAAACGTTTTTCCTCAAAATGGCATTTTTGACCAATTTGTGATCTGGGAGGTACCATATCTCTGTTTCTTCTAGTCGAATTTCAATAAATCTTTTTTTTGTCGGGAAGGTGGGCAATAGCAGATTGCAATGGGCCTGAAATGTGACCATATAGTATTGCATAAAGTTTTTAAAACTTATAATTGGCTTTAGGTGCCAATCTCACTTTCCACATACAAAAGTTTGACATGCTGTAATTTGGGCTAAAGTTTGTCAAAAACATTCATTCTTGTTCATTGCACTCTCTGATCATACTAGATCATTTTTATGACCTATTTTTTCTTGTAAAATCTAGTACCTTTGAACAAGCACTCCTCCCAACCAGTCTCCACTGAGGCTAGTTTGGAACATGAATTTTTTTAGTTTTCTGAAAACTACTCATTACAAATGAAAACCAAGTACATATTTAAAATCAGCATGTTAAGATACATAAGTGGTGCAGCAAGTTTGATGAGAATGTGAGCCTAAATAAGAAAAGTAGTTTTTAAGTGGGGTGTCCCCCTTAATGGAGTAAGGCGTTTCACTTAATGTTCACTTTTCAGGGCAGTTCTGTTCTAGGGAGAGGCAGTGGAGCATTAATTAGTATGAATGTTCATTCCACTGTCGTTATGGCCACAGCCCATATAGGTTAAAGAGATTTTAGATTCAGGAGACCCTTCTTGTTCAGTTCTTTTATTCCTTTTCGTGTGCCCTTTTTTTACTGCATGCAGTTTTGTAAATATTCGCCATGTTTAAATTAGTTATATATTTGAATTAAGAGCCAAATGGAGTAGAATATTATAATTCATTTAGTTTTTTGGAGTCTTTACACAAAGTTTGTGGCACTATAAATACTGCATGATTAATATGTACGTTTGTTTATTTATGATTAAAATATGCCTCAATGCTCCATCACGAAGGAAGTTTTAAAAACGTGTTTGCAACGAAACCGTTTGGTAAAAGTCATACTCTGTGGTACATTATGCAGAAAATTTCTGCGGAAAATGAATTGTGAAAAGCACTTTAGGACACCACAGAAGAGTCTCATCCTGTGTTCACTTTCTTACAGCCTGACTGATCTTGCGTGCAAGGAGTTGGAGTACAAGCGGAAGGTTCTACATCTGGCCAAAGAAGTACAGCAGTATTGCATGCTCCAGGAACAGAAAAGCAAGGCAAGTACAGTTCGTCCTCATAAAGCCTCACCAGTTGTTCTTGGACACTTCCATTTCACTTATTCATGAATCATTACCCTGGGTAATATTTTCAAAAATTTTCCATTTCCTAATAAACTTTGTACTGCAGGATTCTTTTTCATACTCATAACTAATACGACACCTGCCACATCAAACGAATTTTCCATAAGATGTACGATTAGACTTGTTGCGCTGGTGTTTCGAATCGTATGTGCAGCGCCACTGTGGACACTGGCAGCGGCTGCTGGGAAAAAAATGCACGTTCCTTCCTCACTGCCGGCCAGGCCAGCTGGGCCTCGGCACGCACAAGTGTCCGTACACAGCAGGAAACTTCTACTTCCTCACACTGTTGCATATGTGGATTGCATAACAGCTTTAAGGACATGATCAGGAGGCTGGCGTAGGTGAAGGTTTATTGGTTTCTCTGGGAATGACTAGATGATGATTGGGACAGCGTTGGTTGGAGCCATACGTCACGTGCATCGAAGCTGCCTCTTGTTGGAAAATATGATTTTATGGATTCGCAGGGTGACTCATCCACAAGGCAGTAATGGCATGAAGTACCCAATCACTCGCATCTCTGCAAAATGTTCAACATGCACAGATGCACACGTCTTTCGGACCTATTTTTTCTTGTAAAATCTAGTACCTTTGAACAAGCACTCCTCCCAACCAGTCTCCACTGAGGCTAGTTCGGAACATGAATTTTTTTAGTTTTCTGAAAACTACTCATTACAAATGAAAACCAAGTACATATTTAAAATCAGCATGTTAAGATACATAAGTGGTGCAGCAAGTTTGATGAGAATGTGAGCCTAAATAAGAAAAGTAGTTTTTAAGTGGGGTGTCCCCCTTAATGGAGTAAGGCGTTTCACTTAATGTTCACTTTTCAGGGCAGTTCTGTTCTAGGGAGAGGCAGTGGAGCATTAATTAGTATGAATGTTCATTCCACTGTCGTTATGGCCACAGCCCATATAGGTTAAAGAGATTTTAGATTCAGGAGACCCTTCTTGTTCAGTTCTTTTTTGTTTCCTTTTCGTGTGCCCTTTTTTTACTGCATGCAGTTTTGTAAATATTCGCCATGTTTAAATTAGTTATATATTTGGAATAAGAGCCAAATGGAGTAGAATATTATCAATTCATATTAGTTTTTGGAGCTTTACACAAAGTTTAGTTGCACTATAAATATACTGGCATGATTATATGTACGTTTGGTTATTTATGATTAAAATATGCACTCCATGCTCCATCACGAAGGAAGTTTAAAAAACGTCGTTTGCAATGAAACCGTTGGTAAAGTCATACTCGTGTGGCTACATTATGCAGAAAATTTCTGCGGAAAATGATTGTGAAAGCACTTTAGGACACCACAGAAGAGGTCTCATCGTGTTCACTTTCTTACAGCCTGACTGATCTTGCGTGCAAGGATGTTGGAGTACAAGCGGAAGGTTCTACATCTGGCCAAAGAAGTACAGCAGTATTGCATGCCCAGGAACAGAAAAGCAGGCAAGTACAGTTCGTCCTCATAAAGCCTCACCAGTTGTTCTTGGACACTTCCATTTCACTTATTCATGAATCATTACCCTGGGTAATATTTTCAAAAATTTTCCATTTCCTAATAAACTGTATACTGCAGGATTCTTTTTCATACTCATAACTAATACGACACCTGCCACATCAAACGAATTTCCATAAGATGTACGATTAGACTTGTGCGCTGGTGTTCGAATCGTATGTGCAGCGCCACTGTGGACACTGGCAGCGGCTGCTGGGAAAAAAATGCACGTTCCTTCCTCACTGCCGGCCAGGCCAGCTGGGCCTCGGCACGCACAAGTGTCCGTACACAGCAGGAAAACTTCTACTTCCTCACACTGTTGCATATGTGGATTGCATAACAGCTTAAGGACATGATCAGGAGGCTGGCGTAGGTGAAGTTTATTGGTTTCTCTGGGAATGACTAGATGATGATTGGGACAGCGTTGGTTGGAGCCATACGTCACGTGCATCGAAGCTTCCTCTTGTTGGAAAATATGATTTTATGGATTCGCAGGGTGACTCATCCACAAGGCAGTAATGGCATGAAGTACCCAATCACTCGCATCTCTGCAAAATGTTCAACATGCACAGATGCACACGTCTTTCGGACTCGGGTTCTCATGATAGGCTGTCATGAGACCAATTGGGCAAAAAGCTCACTTTCACATATTCAAAAGGTGATCTTGCACAATCGAAATACACTCATGGATAATCAGGTTGATATTTTGCATTGTGTCCATGCAGCTTAACATGTGTCGGTTGCTTATTGTACGGAACACATGGGAGGTACGATGTGAGTCATTGGATATTTACGTACAGGGCCACCACCATCAGAGGTGCAATAAGTTCGTACAATGTTTCTTTTGTGCAGTGGATAACAAGTTTAACAAAAAGGTACTCTAGGTTATTTCGCTCACAGTGGCACCCGTTTCCATACAATTCATAGAACGAAATTGAACCAGCCTGCTCAATTATGTAGGGTTGCAATGGTGCCTGAGAAAATAATTCTAATCGTTGATGATTTATACTGCAGTGTAATCGGCCACCACGCCGATAGCTATAGTGTGCTTATTCGACATGCTTAAAGCTCTTCAGACTTTACAAGACATCCACCGCTTTAGGACATTGGTCGCCTCCCGTCCCCACGCAAAGTCCGAAATTGCTTGTCAACCCCTCCGGCCCCACCACTGACTGGCAGCGCCCTTCTGAACTGTCTCCCTATATTGCTTTAACCACACTTCATTGTGAGGTTCAGTCCTCCTTTTTTCAACAAATCAGTCTTGGAGCAAACCTTATCATCGTTCCTTCGTGGGCTCCTGCAGAGCGGCTCAAGCCATCTTGCTGGTTAAGGTGCAGCAAGAAGTCAGAAATGAGTGCATGCACTGGTCAGGGCACAAGTGATCCTTCTACAACAGAAGTCCAGTAAAAGAAAAGGCGGTTTCTTTGAGAGGGGGGGGTCTTTGTAGTTGGTTGCGATGGGCGGCACGAAGCACCGGTGGTGCTCCGGAAGGAACGACACACACACAGTTCCACACCACGTCCACCTAACCCCCTGGCTGTAGCGAGGGTGTTTATATATATCAAATGGCGGCGCCCCCTAGCGCCATACAACAGAACAAAGTATATTACAATATACATTTCTCCTCCCCTTAACAAAAAAGAATTAAGCTATATGTAGTCTTCCAGGTACCGTGGACGCCGGCGCTCTCGTTGAGGCCGTGCCGATTGGTGTAGTGGTTTGAGGTCGTGACGTGAGGGACGACAATCGATTGGCGTGACTCTGATGACTCCACGTCTTGCCGAAGCTGCGCATCTTGGGTGTCTCGAGGTTCCTGCAGACTTACAGGCGGTGACACAGTGGGTGGCACAGAAGGTGGCCAAGAAGGTGGCACAGTGTCTGTTTGGGGTATCGGTATCGGATATCGTACCGTTGTAGTGATTGTGTTGGGGGCTCTTTCAGTGTGATCGTTGGAGAGCTTTGACGCATGCCAGATAGTGCTGTCATTCAGACGATAAGTGTTACGGGCTACCTTGGAATAAATTACCCTAGGGCTGAATACGGGAGGAAGCTTTTCCTTGTCTTTCTGATGCACCCGTACTTGGTCACCAGGTTGAAAGGAATTGTGGTAGGCAGGACGTCTGCGATTAGCATCCTCCTGCATTTTGCGATGATAGCATTCAATACGTTGTCGCAGTTCCTGTACTCGTTATATGGGTTCTCATGAAAACTGTGGCGTGGAGAAGCCTACATATGCAAACGCGTTCGAGGCTTGCGACCACGCGCAAGTAAAACGGAGACAACCTAGTTGCAGTGTGCGGAATGGTTCGGTATATTGCGACGTAGTCGAGGACAGTCCTTTTTAGAGGCCTTCGTTCCTGAAGGGCACACTGAATGAATGACTTGAGAACGCGGTTAAACCGCCCAACCTGCCCGTTAGATTGGGGGAAATAAAGTGAAGATCTGATGTGCTTGATTCCCTCTGTAGTAAGATACGTTTCGAACTCAACAGAGGTGAACTGGGGGCCATTATCAGTGATGATTTTCTCAGGCAGTCTCTCTCTAGAAAAAACTGAGGTTAAAAAGCCTATTACCGATTGACCAGTTACACATGGTGTAAACATCACCTCGGGCCACTTCGAGTAGTAGTCTACCATGACTATGGCATACCGACAGTCTTGAGGGGCTGAATGAAATGGACCCATTATGTCTACAGCCACCTTCACCCAGGGTCGGAGAGGATAGTCGGTCGGCTCTATGGGCCCCTGGCGACTCTTGGCCGACTTGTCAGCACTGTTGCAAGTTTGACAGTCGCGTACATACTGCTCGACATGTTTGCGAAAAGCTGGCCACCAGTAGGTGCAGTCCTCCTTTTTCAACAAATCAGTCTTGGAGCAAACCTTATCATCGTTCCTTCGTGGGCTCCTGCAGAGCGGCTCAAGCCATCTTGCTGGTTAAGGTGCAGCAAGAAGTCAGAAATGAGTGCATGCACTGGTCAGGGCACAAGTGATCCTTCTACAACAGAAGCCAGTAAAAGAAAAGGCGGTTTCTTTGAGAGGGGGGGTCTTTTGTAGTTGTTGCGATGGGCGGCACCAAGCACCGGTGGTGCTCCGGAAGGAACGACACACACACAGTTCCACACCACGTCCACCTAACCCCCTGGCTGTAGCGAGGGTGTTTATATATATCAAATGGCGGCGCCCCCTGGCGCCATACAACAGAACAAAGTATATTACAATATACATTTCTCCTCCCCTTAACAAAAAAGAATTAAGCTATATGTAGTCTTCCAGGTACCGTGGACGCCGGCGCTCTCGTTGAGGCCGTGCCGATTGGTGTAGTGGTTGAGGTCGTGACGTGAGGGACGACAATCGTTGGCGTGACTCTGATGACTCCACGTCTTGCCGAAGCTGCGCATCTTGGGTGTCTCGAGGTTCCTGCAGACTTACAGGCGGTGACACAGTGGGTGGCACAGAAGGTGGCCAAGAAGGTGGCACAGTGTCTGTTTGGGGTATCGGTATCGGATTATCGTACCGTTGTAGTGATTGTGTTGGGGGCTCTTTCAGTGTGATCTTGGAGAGCTTTGACGCATGCCAGATAGTGCTGTCATTCAGACGATAAGTGTTACGGGCTACCTTGGAATAAATTACCCTAGGGCATGAATACTGGGAGGAAGCTTTTCCTTGTCCTTTCTGATGCACCCGTACTTGGTCACCAGGTTGAAAGGAATTGTGGTAGGCAGGACGTCTGCGATTAGCATCCTCCTGCATTTTACGCTGATAGCATTCAATACGTTGTCGCAGTTCCTGGTACTCGTTATATGGGTTCTCATGAAAACTGTGCGTGGAGAAGCCTACAATATGCAAACGCGTTCGAGGCTTGCGACCACGCAGCAAGTAAAACGGAGACAACTTAGTTGCAGTGTGCGGAATGGTTCGGTATATTGCGACGTAGTCGAGGACAGTCCTTTTTAGAGGCCTTCGTTCCTGAAGGGCACACTGAATGAATGACTTGAGAACGCGGTTAAACCGCCCAACCTGCCCGTTAGATTGGGGGAAATAAAGTGAAGATCTGATGTGCTTGATTCCCTCTGTAGTAAGATACGTTTCGAACTCAACAGAGGTGAACTGGGGGCCATTATCAGTGATGATTTTCTCAGGCAGTCTCTCTCTAGAAAAAACTGAGGTTAAAAAGCCTATTACCGATTGACCAGTTACACATGGTGTAAACATCACCTCGGGCCACTTCGAGTAGTAGTCTACCATGACTATGGCATACCGACAGTCTTGAGGGGCTGAATGAAATGGACCCATTATGTCTACAGCCACCTTCACCCAGGGTCGGAGAGGATAGTCGGTCGGCTCTATGGGCCCCTGGCGACTCTTGGCCGACTTGTCAGCACTGTTGCAAGTTTGACAGTCGCGTACATACTGCTCGACATGTTTGCGAAAAGCTGGCCACCAGTAGGTGCAGCGAATCAGGTCTTGCATTCTCACTATGCCTAGGTGCCCTGCATGCGCGAGTACGAGCACTTGTTTCTGTAGTTGGCTGGGAAGGACAACTTGGTCCCCTCTCAGTAGGATGCTATCTACCACCGAAAGTTCGCTCCTGACCTCGTAGTATGGGTGCAGTTCTTTAGGAAGTTTGTTCTTTGCAGGCCAGCTATTTATAGTATATTCCAGCACTTGTGTTAGTGATTGGTTACAGGCCGTGGCCTGTTGTACTTCAGACTTGGATATCATGGCCTCAACCTGGGCGACTACTTCTTCCTCAAAAGCAAAAGAAGGTTCATAAGTGTCAAGGGGGTTGCGAGAGAGGGCATCTGCTACCTTATTCTGCTCGCCTTTGCGATACTGGACGGTGAATGTCTAGTTGAGAAGACGAGCTGTCCACCTACCTATTCTTAGTGGTTTCCTCCCAGAGCCCTTTTCAGACAAAAGAGTAGCCAATGCCTGGTGGTCCGTGATTAGCGTGAACTTTCTTCCCCAGAGGTAGACATGCCACTTTTCACAAGCCCATAAACAAGCCAAAGCTTCTTTTTCGCCAGTGGAGTACCTGCGTTCAGCTGGAGAGAGAGAACGAGAAGCAAACTGAATAGTTCGAGTGTTTTCTCCATCGGTCTGTTGCAAAACAGCACCAAGCCCGTAATCGGAGGCATCTGTGGACACCACAATAGGAAGAACTGGGTCAAACAGTGATAAAATGGGCGCATCATGGAGGTACTTTTTACCTGCTGAAAACTATTTTCAGCAGCCACATCCCAGTTGAATGCGACATCTTTACGCAGCAAATGCCGAAGTGGCTCCACTACATGGGCCATGTGTGGCACAAACGTGGAATAATATTCAGTCAAACCAAGAAAAGAGCGCAGTTGGGTCGGATTGGAAGGGCGGCTAAACGTCTCAACCTGCTGAATGTTCTTCTCAAGGGGGGATATGCCCTGTGCGGAAATCTTGTGTCCGATGAATGACAGTTCTGGGACATCAAAGACGCACTTGTCATTTAGCTTTAACCCCGAGGAAGCAATCCGAGTGAGAACTTTTTCCAGGTTGGGTCATCATGCTCCTTTTGAGTGCTACCGAAAACGATGATGTCGTCAATGTAAAATTTGACAACAGAACAGCCCGACAGAATTTGGTGCATAAGTTGTTGAAACGCAGAAGGGGCGGAAGCAAGCCCAAAACACACTCGCTTAAAACGAAAAAGGCCCTCATGCGTTACGAAGGTCGTCAAGTCGCGACTGTCTTCATGTAGTGTTACCTGGTGATAGGCCGAGGCGAGATCTAACTTGGAGAACCATTTAGCACCTTGAAGAGACTGCAGCAGGTCTTCCGCATGAGGCAACGGAAAGCTGTCAACAATGATGGCCTGGTTAGGTGTGCGCAGATCCACACACATTCGAATGGCTCCGTTCTGCTTGCGAACAACAACAATGGGAGACACCCATTTTGACGCAGAGACGCGCTCTATGACGTCTTGTCGTAATAAGTTCTCTGTTTCCTGTTTGACTGGTTCTCGCAATGTGAGAGGCAGCCGCCTGAGCTTTAAGCGTTGTGGTGAGA
>JABSTT010005153.1:0-18647 GCA_013339685.2 Hyalomma asiaticum
CACAAACTTTCTTGAGTCTTCGAAAAAACCACTGCATTTTATGTCGAATTCCTCGAGGATGCGTTCGTGCTCGCAGTACGCATATTATATTTTTCCTAATGCAATGTGAGACACTGGAATTTCCGAAAGTTCTTATCATCGCGAGAGAAATCCAAGTAGTGTATACGAACGTGCACAAGTCGAGGGTTATGAATCGAAGACGTAAATAAATGTAAACCAGGAGTAAACAGCCCTATATAGTCTACAGTTGTAAAAATGCCATTACATCTTCGTACACATTCGGCGATTAAAATATCGGTGCAGCGCCCATACGAGGATCTCCTCCGATCAGGTGATGCCGGCCGGTTGTGCTAACGCCAAAGGCATTTTTCGGCGTAACAAAAACGGTTGAGGTCGCAGCGTAGCCCGCGAGTGCGCACTTCGCTTATGCCGTAAGCTCGAGCGAAAGTCCCACACTTAGAACTTTCGCGCGAAACTTGGGACCATCCATATGGATTGTGCAACACAGCTCTTGCCGCTTCGCCCTTTTGACTGTAAACAGCCTGTGATCAAATATGTCTTTTTCGTGCGTCTGTCAGAGCAGCACGCTCAAGCCGTGTTTCATTACCGGCCCCGACCACATTTCTTTGCTGGTGCACTACGGTTACACTCGCATATTTCATTAGATTCCGAAGTTTTAAGTATCACAACCATGACTTGGCTAGAGTAATGTCGTGGGCGGGGATTCCGAATTAGTTTTTACCAGCTTGAGCAAGTCCTGCTGGGATGTAAAACTCGTGACTCAAAACTAAACAGCACAACGCCGTAGCCAGTGGGCTATGACTGCGGCGCTAAGGGTTGTTTTACGCTCCAGCCGCTTCGGCGCTCCGCAGGTGTCGGTGGCCGCACCGCCGGCGTCGGTGAGAGGGAAAGAGATGCCTCCACTTCATCTTTCTCTCTCTCTCTCTCGACACGTGAGGAGCGCCGAAGCGGCTCGAGCGTAAAACGGTCTTAAGAAACACATGTACTGCGAAAAAAAAAAAAAGAAAAAAGAGAACAACATTGTAATCATGGCGTTTTCCAGAAGACCCAACTATATGTATCTGAAAACTTCTTGTGCTGTTGCTCTCGATTGCCATATGTTGACACCGACAGATGAAGCGAGAAAGTTGACATATAAAATCCTGCTTACCGTTCTTAGCGAAATTAACGCTTTTTTCCCCGCAGAGCAATATCGCCAAAAAATTGTAAATAAAGTATTCTACCACTATTACTTCTCCTGCACGAAAACTTAAAGCATTTTATTAGTGGCTTGTCTGACCAGTACAGCTGCTTACGAACTTGACCTAAGTTGCTTAGCTAATAGTGTTAAGTGTCATGTACTTCACTCCGGTGTTGAAGTCTTTCGATAATAACACCCCTTCCAGGATAGGACATCATTACTTCAACCGATAGATCCGAATTCAGCTCGCTACACGCGGTGTGTGTTTTTAAAAGCAACACCCACGCAACATACGAGTCGCGACGTTTGAGATCGCATAAACATTTATTTCCTTTGTTTCCAGAACCTGCAAGCTGTCTCGACCGGCGAGTTCTGCTAAACACTGGAAAAGAATACCTCAAGTCTCTTGTCGCTAAGTTAATACCAAAGTACGTCAAGGACTACATCACCGGCCTTCCCCAAGAAGATTTCAAAAGCATGAGGGAGGTTCAGGACTACCCCTAGCTTATGTGGCCCTCAGTGCTTCGAAGTGCCGTAGCAGTGACGACAAGCTACTAAATAAACTGGAAGACAGAAAACGAACGAGGTTTGTCATTTGCACCATGGGCCGTTTAAAATTGTGAAGCCTAGCTGTCAGAGCCCTCTAACCTTCTCACCTACCTTCCTCCCACTTTAACCTGAGAAAAAGAAAAAAAATAGTACCCTTGAAGGAATGGTGAGCTAGATATTCAACAGGGAAATGATCATTTAAGAATATGTCGACAAACGCTTCTCCTTGTTAAGTCCAGCTCCTTTCTGCAGTTCTGCACCTACACGTATCCCCTATAGATTATGATGACGCTTTCTTCAATTGCACAGACCACCACCAGGAAAAAAGAAAAGGTAAGTAACACAGAACTTTCAATACAGAGCTATAAAGGGTCGCAAATGCTAACAGACAGACTCTGCATACCGGCGGCATAGTCACAAATTAGCGACTACCAAAGCACGAAAACACAATAGGAAAGTCACGGGCACAATACGCATCGAAACGAACGTGCTGCAAGAGTTTAACAATACAGATTCCTGCTCCTCGTTGGTTAATAAATAATAATTGTTCGAGAATGGCCAGTATTATAACGAACCCTTTTCTACGTGGTAGTATGTATAGCTGACGCGCTCTTCCATATAAGCCATGGTTCTCAGTACGGCGGGACGGTGACTACGTGTCTATAAGTGGCGTCAGAACGAGCTCCTCACTGTTGGCACCACTCGTCGTGGCGGAAGTTCGTTCCAGAAAGTGCACGGTTCGGGTGACACCATCGGCGATCCCGGCGAGCAGTTGAAGGCGTCCGCGAACTGTGGCGTGTGCCTGAGCGGCACATTGCAGCGGGAGGTGGCCTCGGAGGACCGCTCGTCGTCCGCGTTCTCGCACTGCTGGTAGCAGAACGCCACGAAGAACAGCTGCTCTTCGGTCATCCATTCGAGGCCCTTCAACCGCTGCGCGGACGCCGTTGACACGAAGGCCTTATAGGCCGGCAACAGACCCACGAAGTCTCGCAGCGCGGCCATCTTATTCAAAAGGCCTCGGTCGGCTCCCATATCGTGGTGGTAGGACTTCTTCAGACATTCCTGCGGGTTATCACAGCGCTATATATAGGGCTACAGTTTTACGGAGGTCCACGCTTGCGTCTAGAGCACTGCGGTGTTCCACTAAGCAGAGTGGACAAGAGTGGACGCCTGAGCATGTTGGTGTTCCCCTTCACTCCCCTCATTGTTTCATGTGTTTCCTCCTTGCCCCCGCCTCTCGCCCTCTCGTTTTACTGTGGAATACGTAATGAGTTAACTAAACAGCAGTTTCGAGTTGCACGGGATACTGGGCTTAATACCTGGCGATAAGTGCGTGCGCTTTGGACAGTGCCTCTAAAACCGTCCATCAAGGCACAAGCCATATTTTTTCTGCATGTGCAGCGCACGAAGTTACCCCTATATAGATGGAACTACATAGCAAGAGGTACAATAAAAAACATTTACTGCGTTATTCATGCGAAAGCGCTATAAGGCTCATGAGTCTAAGAATCCGCCGTCTGGCGTGGACACGGACGACGGCACCACCATGTTCCTTTTATGTGAAGATGACGTCATCAACAGCGTCATGCAGGGACGTGGCACCTTGATAGGCGCCATTACATGACGTTGGTTATGACGTCATATTTTCGTAAAACATCTATGCTCTCCCTGGCAGTACTCGAAACGAATCGAATTTCGACATCCTCGAACGAAAATAATTTCGAGCCGAACACGAATCAAGCAGAAATGAAAATTCTATTCATATGTGCCTTATCTAATACCCGAACTTCCCTACTATTACGCCATCCTTGCTATCGGGTACATTTAAGCGTGAGTCTTACTAGTCGGTTGCCAAATCCGCCTCCACCGTCGTCTGCTCCCGAATATTGGTCGCCAGACAAAAAGACCTCCAGAAGCCCCATCAGTGCGCTAGACGCAGCCAAACCCAAGGCTCCATAGTTGATACCAGGAAGGCCCTCGGAGCCAAAGAAAGGTGGCATCAGCAGT
This sequence comes from Hyalomma asiaticum, assembly GCA_013339685.2. Classification (NCBI taxonomy): domain Eukaryota; kingdom Metazoa; phylum Arthropoda; class Arachnida; order Ixodida; family Ixodidae; genus Hyalomma; species Hyalomma asiaticum. Next base: position 3,758 of record JABSTT010005153.1, read on the forward strand.
GCCGCGGGCACTGACAGCGTATGTGCTTCCGAGCTGAACGTCACCTCCGTGCTCATTGGGTACACAAGTCGCCCGGACGGCGATGTCCTATTCAGCTGGCACGCTCTAATAATCGACGCCGCTGCCGCCCAAGACAGAAGAGCGTTGCCGTTGCTTGTGTTCTCAGAGTATCCCTGCAGGCAGTCTGCAGGCAAACGATCCATGTATTTCAGCTTTCCCACTCCTCGATATTGAGAACGCAAGAGACGTACACTGTGCCTAGTTTTTCGTTTCCTTGCAGGTATTGTCCTGATAGCTCACAAACAGGTTCCAACTCACCCAATATCGGCACACTTGTGCAGTTTTATGTCGTCTTCTTGGCGTAGACTACGGAAACGCGTTATGATGTCCACGACGTCGATGACATCAGATTGAGTCCAACGCTTTTCCAATGCTTTTGCCGATGATAGTTGTATTGACTCTCGAGCTATCAGCACCGTCTAGTTTTGGCCAGCACTAAACAATGCTGGCGAATTTTTGCTTATCGATGTCTAATATTTGCTACTGATTGTGGATGCCCACTACCGTTACCTATCCGCTGTTAAAAACGGCAGCACTTGCTTCGATCTCACTCGACCACAAATTGTTCTCTTCACCATACCTGAAACCAGCGCTGTTAAGCTTCGTCGTTGTTACCTCTGGCTTTTCGGAATGGGCTCAACACCATTTCACCCACTTTCCATTTTACTCCTTATCGACTAGGTCGGCAACACGGCGACACTGTAATGCTTTCGCTGCACAGCTTAGTGCCCTTACCAAGTTCTTGCGAGGGAGAGTAACCCAGGACGAGGACGTTCTTGGCCAGCTCCAGGTGAATTCTGATCTTCTGGCCCGTACTCATCCAGGTGCTGTCGTCAACGAAGGAAAGAGCCGAACGCAGGATGACGCCGATCATGGTCGAGGCTTCGTGCGTCGCGTGACCTCCGGGCGCCACGACGCTTTGCAGGAAGCGCCTGGACAGGGCGTAGCGCAGCAACCGCTCGAGCATGGTGAAGCAGTAGTAGTGGCGCAGCTCCACTGGCTCCAGGATGGACGGATCGGCGATAGGCACCAGGCGCCGCACTGCGGACCACCGTACGTACCTGCGGCCGGTCCAGATGGATGCACGAAAGAACTTTCTGCGAAGCCAACATTTCCTCAAGGCGGATATAACAGCTGGCGCAGTGTGCTATCTCGCGGTTGCGCTCGGGTGGATAGACAATGCTGGACAATGTGGAATGATTCCGGCCTAGTCAGTAAATGTGGCGGATGTCTATAAGAGAAAGCTGAAGCTGCAGATAAGCTATACGCAGCACAATCATTATTTCTGGCACGTAACTTTGTTACGTGCCAGAAATAATGTTTGTGCTGCGTACGGAATTCATAAGAATCTCCGATAATGATAAAGAACGATAAAGAATCTCCGATAATGACCATGAAAGCAAGACTGCCGCGTGCATGGTTTTGTGGTGAGTAACAGCTTTTGTTCATTGACTACTAACTCATTTGACTACTAACTCAAAAGACGAGGGTTTGATCGTGCCCGCGGAGGTCGCGTTTTCGGTGAAGTCGTACGGCCCGTGCGCTGTGCGTAATAGTGCGTGTTAAACAAGTTCAGATGGCTCAAAGTTTCCGAAACCCTCCGTACGACATGCCTCATAATAATATCGTGGTTTTGCCGCGTAAAACCACAGCTGTCTATTATTATTATTATTATTATTATTATTATTATTATTATTATTCCAATGAAAAACAGTGGCCGAGGTACCACGGATATATTGCTTTATGGTAAAAACAACGTCATCTTGGGTAAGTTCCTTCCTCACCTATTCAGCTGCATCGTGCTAAACTTCGCGAGGATCTCCTCAAGAAGCCTGATAATGTGGATGGACGCGACCACTATGCAGTCCTGGACGTCGAACTGGATGCGCAGCGACTCACTCAGGTAGAGGAACACGTCGGCCACGGTCACATTGCCCGCGAAAAAGCCACCTTTGCCGAGCCGAAACGCTTTTCTGATGGGCACCCAGGAAAATCGGTGAAGCATGCTGGTCACGAACGCGTCGACACGGACAATGTCACCGATCATTCCAACCGGGATATCTTTGCCCGTCAACAGCGCGAACGCCCTCCGGATGAAGTGGGCGCTGCTCGTCAGGTCCTCGATGAAAGGCGCGTACGTGTGGGCGTCGACCTTCTCGAAGACGAACGTCCAGTTGGCGCCGCTACACTCAGCGACGGTGCCATCCTGCCCTCGTCCCACGTTGAAGATGGTCTCGAAGCCAAAGCGGACGTTCAGGTACACGACGAACTTTAGCGGGTGCTCGCCCGGTTCCTCGTCATCGGGGGCGACGCCCTCGATGCGCATGAACTCCCGGAGTGCTTCCAAGTTTCTCTGTGGCTGCGTACAAGTCCAGTAGAGGCGTGCCGCCTTCAACTCCGAGGAGCTGGACGCCTTGGAGTGCGGGAGTGCGTCGAGAACGCGGCGCATAAGCGCGACGATGCGGTGCTGGTGCTGTGCCTTGACGGTGTACTCATGCGGCAGCCTTGTGCTCCAGCGCTTGCAGACAAACTGGTAAAAGTCGGAACAGGGTTCTTCGTCGTAGGAGAGCGCGTCCTGGAGGATGCTGGAGAACTGTTCGCAACTGCGCGACGTGCAAAAAGGAGACGGCGTTGTCTGCTGTGTCGAGCGTACGCCCTCCCACGTCGACCCGGTCGTGCTGTCGTCCTCGGCCATGACGAGGGCCCCGGCCTTGTGCCGGTACGAAACCTCGAGTACGTGCCACATGGCGTAGATGGCGACCGAAAGGACCATGCTGGCGACGAGTGAGATGATCATGTTTCGCCTGACGCCACCCTGCGGTATAGCAATTGGAGCTGCAGGAAAATGGCGTGGCTACGCATACGACGTGGGCATGAAAACGAATTGAATGAGTAAAAGTCATTTGTTTGTAATTGGGGAAGCGCGGGTCCTCAGTGGGAATAAATGGGGCGTTGTTGTCGTCACACTACAATGTTGTTCACTGTTTTAAGTAATAGCCAGTCTCGAGTAGTGGGCACTTGAGCTGAGGCGGTGCGTGGTCGGTACAGCGATGTCTCAGTCCCCCGTATAACCCCCTCCCCCGCCTCCTGAAGACACCGCCCTGGCTCGCATATTTCGCAAATATCAGCTGCTTTGTGTGAATTGAATATATAATTTTCATCATATTTAGCGGTACTTGTAAAAATTTAGTTTTTTTTATTTTTAATCTTTTTTTACGTGAGCATTTTTGTTCTACTGACATCTATTCAGCTTTCCTTTATACTATTACCAAGATTGCGAACTCCTGTATTGTTCGTCTAATACAGCCCGTTTTCTACTAAAAAATGCATAGCGATGCTCATTCCCCTGCCGTATTTACTGGAACTTGAGAACCCCTTTTTGTTTTGTAAGTACATATTTTTTTGCGAGATGTAACACACGTCACTCGATGCCATACCTGAGACGCCTTAAGTAAACAAGCACACAAGCAATAACTAACTAACTAACTAACTAACTAACTAACTAACTAACTAACTAACTAACTAACTAACTAACTAACTAACTAACTAACTATCTAACTAACTAACTAACTAACTAACTAAATAAATAAATAAATAAACAAAATTTTTCAGCCCTTTATACCTATTCCGAGAAAATGGAGGCACGTTCCTCTTTCCTCCTCTCTTTCACTCAATCTCTGCTTCTCTTTCCCTCGCTATTTCTTTCTCTCTCTTCTATGGTGTCGTGGCCTCCTCGCTGTTTCTCCATTTCCGCGTTAGTGACAGGACGATGCATTTTGTCTGCATTTCGCGTCACGCAAATTCAGCCGCGGCTGCGGGAATCGAACCCGCAACTTCTAGCTAAACACAAACACACGCATATACTCACACTCACAGCGCCTGAAGCTTTCTGCACCTCCACGATAAAACACTCTCCTTTAGGCGGTAATTAACACAGAGCCCAGTTTGGCCTATATGTGCGCTTTGCCGCAGCCCAACAGAATGTCATAAACAACGGCCACAGTGCAACGCTTTCCCACCACCTCGTGCAAATCCGCGCTTTCGCGCGGAAAGAACCACGTGAGGCCTGTTTTTCAGCGTTGCTTTGTGGGGGTTGCTAATCGCATTGTGCTGAATTGTGGCAAAGCGTACGCCAAACAGGGCGCACCGCTTAAGAGAGAATGTTTTAGCGATTAAGAATGGGGTGTGTTTCCACTATTATTCCTGAGGCTATGCACCTCTCTTTGGAGACAAGCGTGCGATATAGGAACGAGCAGGGAATCGTGAGCACGCCAACTGCTGGAAGCAAAACACATAAAGAAAAAGCGGGCGGCAGCATCTGTGCGCCCTCAGTTCCTGTGAACAAGCGTGAATACTTATTTTTAGACAGCGTTGTGACAAGTTTTTTCGTTAGAGATGGTCGATTGTTAGCATCAGCTGCGCACTCCCCGTGTGCGCATGTTTGATAATGATGTATTATTGCGATAGCAAATGTATGGACAGTCTCGGCTGGTTTTTGCCGTCCCCGACGCCGCCGTCATGAACCGTATATATGTATATATATATATATATATATATATATATATATATATATATATATATATATATATATATATATATATATATAAGTCCCAAAGAAAAATAATTCAGATAAATGCTTCCGAATCGCGGAATCGAATAGAACCAGGAAACTCTCACTCCGCAGCGCGTGGCGCTAACCACTACGCCACAAAGAGCAGATCCTTCAGGGAGCTAACGGCGAGCCTTATATACACGCCCTTTACCGAGGGCAGGACTCAGAGACGGCAGGCGCTTATAAGCGTTTCTTCATTCGAGATGGCGCCAGGAGCGCCACGGGCGCATTTAAAAGTCGTCGGCCCAGCTTGCTTGCTTCATCTAATATTTGCGCAGGGCCCTTCCGCTGTCTGCGGTTGTCTCGTGGTGAGGGGAAGAGGGATGTTTCGAACTTTCACCGCGCTGATGTTACGGGAGCGTACGAAAGTCACTCGAGCTCAAGGGACGCCGCTAAACGAACAAACAGAAGATGAGCGCGAACTATCAAGTGTCACAGCTGGACACTTGAAGCACGCTAGTTTCCTTCGCTGCTTCGGCCGCCTTTGCATTGTGACAGCTTATTCGCGCTCGTTCGGTGTATATCTGCGCGTTCGTTTCGTGCGTGCTTCACTTGATAGTTCGCGCTCATCTTCTGTTTGTTCATTTAGCGGCCTCCCCTAGCTTTGTATGTGTAGCTTTGTGACACACTACGTATAAAGCCCTTCGTACCAGCACGCGCTGCCCACGGGAGCGCTCACTTAGCAAGTGCATGTTTGCTACAATTAATATTGCTCCTGAAGCTGCGAGGCTCACTTCGTATAGCATTACAGTTTCTTGCTATCGCATTCATTGCTTCGCCCTTGCGGCGAAACTGTGACTTTTTTTGGGTGATGTGCGGAAATTAAAGTAGTTGAAGCTTGGCGTTCTGTCCCGTATTCTCCCGTTCTTTTCCTCCTCCATTTCTGGCCCCGCCACGTGGTCTAGTGGCTATGGCACTCGGCTGCTGTTCCGGAGGGCGCGGGATCGAATCCCAGCCGCGACCGCTGCTGCATTTCGCCGGAGACGAAATGTTGAGGCCCGTGTACTATGTGATGTCAGGGCACGTTAAAGAACCCCAGGTGGTCGAAATTTCTGGAGCCCTTCAGTACGGCGTCTCTCATAATCATAGCGTGGTCTTGGTACGTGAAACCCCACAAATTATCATCATCCTCCTCGAGCTTTGTGCCACAACTCATTCCTAAGTCATGTAACTACTCTGAATGCTCGCTGTGAGGGCAAGCTTTCATGGGGCTCCCTCGAGACACATTGTGGCAGCATCAAAGGCAAACGCTCTTTTCGTGAACGTGCGAAGTAAGCCCAGCACACATGTCATTCCCAGAAACTAAAGTTGAAGTGAAAGTTCTTGTTAGGGTCATGCATGTCATACATATGTGTCTGCATAGTGCTAAAACTTCATTCACTGACTTAGTAAAGGTCACAAAACGGTTAGTTTTTAAAATTACCAAAGAATCGTCAACATATCTAGACACACTTCATCACCTTTCCATCACCGTGTGCCCCAGCTAATTTTCTGTTTAAGGCTGCTAAAGGCATGTTCCACAAAACCGGAGCGACACACGCACCAATACAAGTTCCTTTTCGCTGAATATAAAGAGCCATCATGAGCAGTGTAGAGCTGAGGTAAAATTCTAACAAAGTCATAAACTTATCTAGAGAAATTCTTGCTCGTGTGAGGGTAGGTTTTCCAGCGCTTCAGTTCTTGCGAAAAGCTCAGAAGCTCTAGTCCAGGAGATAACGGAAGCTTACTAGGTCAAAAAAAAAAAAAGTTATTCGTGTAAATCGACACGTCTGGGGTTTGGCACGGGTGTAAACTTGAATTTTTCAGTCCCCTGCTGGATTAGAAATGAATCTCCAATGCCCTCGTGTCCGATGAATGATGATTATTTGAAGCGGTGTCGTTTGCGCGTGTGTAGTGCGGCTCATAAATATTTTCTGCAGCGCTCCTGAGAATCAAAATCCATTACCAGTGATGCCCCAATTTCTTGTGGTGCTTATTTCTGGTGGTGGTGCTAAGTTGTCTAGTTTCTTTCTCGACGCACCAACTAGCCCAGAAACAAGTTCTGAATCGATATATAGTGTTGGTGCAGTATATGGACAGAATTGTGTGTATGCGAACTTTTCAGTTCAGTATGGACCCTGGACAGTGAACTGACCATTGGCATACTTGTACTTATTTTTATTTGTGTCAGTTGGCGCCTAGTGTCCTTACATGTCTATTTTTTTCCGTGTAACTTTATAATTCCTTTGCAGCGAAACACAGAGAAATGCAGTAACCGAGGTGATAGATTTCATCATCTCCACAGCATTCAAAATATAACAGAACAGAACAGAAGTTCTGCAATGATTAACTGTGGCTTGTCGGTAGAAAGAGATGCACTACTGTACCTCTTCGTTGTCATCAAGGTGTTGTTCCTCGATGGCTCCTTCTCCGGCCACAGCCTGGCTAAGGAACGTAGACGAGTGGCCAGTGTCTGGATCCGGCCAGCGGGCTCTCGCGAGGTCCTCCGGTTTTACCGACGTGTCACCGCCGATCCACACGTTCATAGTCTCGTCGCGAAGCTCTTCTTCTTCTTCTTCTTCTTCTTTCATCCTGTGATGATTCACAGTTTAAGTACCTTAATTAAGTGCAGGGAACACCTATACTGGTAAGAAGGGAAACAGTCTAAATAACATAAAGAAATGAGTGGTTGCGCTGCAAAAATAAATGAATGAATAAATGTGTGACTACGCCCACGGACGTGAAGAGAAGTGTAAGCAATGATAAGGGTCGTGCGGATGACCTAAACTTTCGAACAACGATTGCATTCGACGCATGCTCCCATTCAATTGTGTGCTCCAACTGAACAGTCACTGTTCAAATATCTAAACACTTTTGACTACAAGGTGTCGACCATACACGCAGCTAAACATGAAGTTCGCGAAAAATAAAAGATACAGCAGTGAGGGCGCGAATGGAGATGAGAAGTAAGAACTCCCAGGTGGTCCTGGTAAGCATTCCAGATTTTGATGAAATTAACTCTAGGCGCTCCTACAAAGCTTCTAAACTTACTTTGGCGCAAAAATTATTTCCTTGTCTGAAAAAAAAATGATTTCAGGCACCAGAAACACTTTCCCGGAAAACTTTCAATTTCTGAATTCTGGGCGCCCTTAGCACCCAGAATTCAGAAAAGATTCAACTCTCAGTATCCTATACTACATTTGGGTATGGATGTAATCCTGAAAGAAAAAAAAAAACTACAAACTTGGCAAATAAAACCAAAATATGTTTCATTCAGAAATTCATTGCTGTTGACCATTTAAACTTATAATAATGAATATAGGTGGACATGAACTTTCGCGTTCGCACTTTCTTTTAAAGTCATTTGCATTGCTTTGTCAGGCGTCACTGAAGTTCAGATATTGCCCTGAAACGTAAGTGCTTTGTAAAGAACGTCGACATTTTACACTTGCTTTTCCTTGAAAATAGCCATTTTTATTTTTATTTTTAAGATCACTATGTTCCTCAGCAAAAATACTCTGCATTATTTAAGTTCTCAACAAGTTACATTGCATCAAGCCCTAACGGCCACACATGGCCACACCACTGTTATTGTGCTAGAAATCTATCGCACATTGCTGTGGAAATTAATTGTGGCCAAGGATACCTAAAAAGACTAGAAATGAAATTAAGGAGCACGCAGCGTGAAATGGAAAGAAAAATGATAGGTGTGATGGTAACGAATAAAAAACAAAACAAAAAACAAGCGGAGTGGATCAGAGAACAAAGAGGAGTAGCTGATATTCTTATACAGATTAACAGAAAATAAAGTGGACCTGGAAAGGACATTTTACGAGAAGGACAGATAAAAGGTGGACAGTAAAGCGACGGAATGGGTACCAAGAGAAGGAAAACCCAACAGAGGCAGACAAAATGTTAGATGGAGCTATGAAATTAGGAAGTTCGTGGGCATAGAGTGGAACTAACCTGCTCAGGATAGGGCACATTGGAAATCGTTGGGAGAGGCCTTTGTCCTGCAGTGAACTTAAGGTAGGCTGATGATGAATGATGATGAAAACCATTTTCTAATGAACTTGAGCAAATACACTTAGCGTAAACTGCGCTGCATACACAAGCGCTTAATGTATATGTACTAGAGAGCAAGGCTAAACCGCGATGATGATTATGATGATGATGATGCACACAAATAAGCCGCCGACTATACTGTACTAGAATATACTAGCACACTATAATAGTACACTACAGAATATTAGTACACTATACTAGTACACTAGAATACTAGTGTACACTGCTAGTGCTAGTACACTATACTAGTGTAGACTACACAAGCACACTATAATATCAGTACACTATACCGCCAACAAAGGATGCACGTGCCGCCAGGTTGCATGTTGCGACAAGCTTTGTCTTGCGTCTGGCCTTTGGTGAACCTGAGCATACGATCCGTGGGGGTGTGCGCACATTAATCGTGGCGTACATACATGACGAGTGTATCATAAATATTAGTGGCGCAAAGGTAAGTCATACATTTATATCCTACCGTCCAAATACCGAGACTGACAGAGACGAAAGCGGCTAGATCGGGTCAAAGTGACAGGTTTGCGAAGAAATGCTTGGAATTTAATATATCTGTGCTAGCACTGTTGTTTTTTAGAGCCAGTTCTGTTTATAGCGAGGCAAACAGAAAATCTTAATGCAGGTGTGAGCCCCGGATATGAGGGCATGATATACACGTGATTGATGGGATATGGTACTATGCCAAATTAATTCTCATGAAGGTCGGAAAAAAGTGAGAAAAAGTACATCTGTCTCGAAGTCCCACACCATCGAAGTTATGAAGTCATCGGCGCAACCATCTACGTCATCACGGCGTCCATGTTAACGTCACAATTTGGTCACATGAATTTTGATAAGATGATGTTCACCGTGCTCATTTACACTTCTCTCGTCGTAATGACGTGGCCACGTATAATGCTCCCGCCTAGGAGCAACACACTGACTTACTGCTGTCTCTCTTTCTCCCTATTTATATAACGTGTGTGTGTGTGTGTGTGTGTGTGTGTGTGTGTGTGTGTGTGTGTGTGTGTGTGTGTGTGTGTGTGTGTGTGTGTGTGTGTGTGTGTGTGTGTGTGTGTGTGTGTGTGTGTGTGTGTGTGTGTGTGTGTGTGTGTGTGTGTGTGTGTGTGTAAGCGCGCGCTTTGCGTCGCAATGTTGCCGCCGCTTCACCCTGTACGTGAAGCGTACGTATTACTATGGTCCCTAGAATTCTAGGGACCATAGTGTTACACAGCTTTGTCATGGACCTTCAAAAAGTGGAAGGGCGCATGACTTTTTCTCCCGCCGTGCGCACCTACCTGTCGCACAGTAAAGTCCGCAAATAAGCCCCTCCATCGCGGCCACTGCCTAGGCGGTGGAAAACGCGTCGAGGGGCTTTACCTGCACATTATTATTATCATTATTATTATTATACAGCAGCGCGGTGTTTTAGGTGTAGAGTAATAGAAAATTGCATAGGGCAGAGTAATAGACCCTTTTCGGAATACAGCACCACCTATTGAGAAGGATGGGGACTATGAGACGGCCGCCATCAGTTGGTCGGACTCGCGGGCGCTACACGTAGAGAACCGGCGAACGGCACCCCTGGCTCGCCGCAAAATCCTATCGCTTGTGGATTCGGTGACATGCCTGTGCATTGCTGCGTGCCGCTTTGCAAACAACGAGGAGTATTAGGCGATGACGGCTCGAAGGCAAGTCTGCGTTTATACATTTCGTTAGCTTCCTATGTGTTACTTTTGCTAGCGCGCGTCTTACGTCGCTTTTGTCGACTTGCAGGTGTCGTTCTTCGCCTTCCCAAAGGACCCGCTTCTGAAAAAGAGATGGCTTGTTGCAATCAAACGCGACGAAGGAAAGTTGTTTGCCGTGACGAAGCACACAAAAGTGCGCTCGACACATTTCGCCAACGACGACTACTTGCCGAATGTAGTCGGCGGTCGGCGTTATCTTCGTGTTGACGCCGTACCGAGCGTGTTTGCGTTTGGAAAACCCCAGCGTCCAGCTAGAAGAAAGCCGAGGGCCGACAGCAGTGCGTCTCGCGAGCGCAACGGCTGTCCGCCATCGGTCAGGCTGGCAGCTCCGAGCTTGCGTTGGAAACAACGCTTTCTCCCGGTGGCGATGTCGCCGTGTCGCGGGACTGCGCGACAGCAGATGAGGTTCTGGACGCCACCTTGTGCAGTGATAGTGCTTCAGCGCCAACCGGACTTTCAAGAGCGCCAGGAAGTGTGTGGACGCACATGTGCAGCCACAGTGGTCAATCTGGAGGAGCAGCTGTCTGAGCACCAAGCCAACTGGAAAGCGATTTAGAAGGTAGGACCGAAGAGGTGAAGTGTGCGAGTGCCAGTGCAGCGAGAGTGCCCGAGCTAGAAATGCAGCTATCTCTGCTTCAAGTCCACGTTCAACAGCTAAAGAGCGACTTGGAAGCTAGAACCAAGGAGGTGAAGTCAGCAAAAGATGCGCTTTATAAAGCTCAAAGAGAGTGCGAAATAGTCACTATGGAAAACAAAAAACTTGATCAACAGAAAAGCAGGCGATTTTCAATCGAATGTTTCATGGACAGCCCTGAGGACATAAGCTTCTACACTGGGCTTCCCAACTTTGAATCATTCATGAGCTTTCTGCGTTTGATAGACCCCGGTGAGAATGCAGAAAATATAAGAGTATGGTCTAGGAGCTACTCAGGTAGGCCAAGTAATGCAGGAAGGCCACACATGTTGACAGCCGAGGACCAGCTTTTCTTTCTTGTGAGGCTGCGCCTCGGTCTCTTCGAAAGGGACATAGCATACAGGTTCAAGGTGTCAGTTGCTACAGTTTCAAGAATATGCACCACATGGATCAGCTTCATTATTTGCAAGTTGGCCAGATGGACCTATGGGTGAGCAGACAGAACTATGCCAGCCATTTTTAAAGAGCGATACCCAACAACAAGGGCCATTATTGACACAACAGAACTGAGATGCGAAGTACCAATTTCCCTGGTTCTTCAGTCAGCTACATACTCAACCTACAAACCAAATAATACAATGAAGGGCTTGGTTGTCGTTGCACCCGACGGCGCGATCACGTTTTTGTCAAAGCTATTTACAGGGTCAGTGTCAGACAAAGAGCTTGTCGAAAAAAGTGGTTTTTTAAACCTACAGTTTCAGCCTGGCGACTCGGTAATGGCCGACAAGGGCTTCAAGATACAGGACCTGCTCAGCGCAAAAGGAGTTGCTTTGAACATTCCCCCTTTCCTGCAGAGGCAGCGCCTGACTGAAGAAGAAGTTAGAGCAACAGAGGAAATTGCAAGCCTCAGAATACATGTCGAGGCGACGCATTCAACGAATTAAGGCCTTCCACATTTTGATAGGCCTATTCCACTGTCTATTGCACCAATCATCAGTGAAATTTGGGCATTGTGTGCATTCTTAAGCAATTTCCAAAGTCCTTTAATAGCAATGTAGGTTTGCAGTAGCAACAGTCTTGCTGCAGTCATGTACGTGTCGTGTCAGTTCAGTGTAACATTGCAGGGACAACCAAGATGGCTCAGTGAAAGCCACGACTTTTACTCAAGTTGCAAGAAAAGAACACAAGCTCTGTACTATCAATTTTATTGACACATCAACAGTTCAAAAATCATCCTGTGCACTGCATCATAGGTCAGCAAACTCACTCATGAGTCGACTCATTCAGACTCAGATAGAGCTGTGAGTATGAGTGAGTCCGGTAGAGGAAAATTTCGGTGAATCCGAGTTCGAGTGAGCTTTCACAGCATGAGTGCGTCTGAGTGAGTTAAAAAATTTTGCCGACCTATGCAGTGAATGACTTTTTTGCCAAGTACGGCAGAAGTGTCGAGAAATAAAAGCTGTCCAACTACATTCTGCATTTATTCCACTCAGATTCATTGAATCGAATTCTTTCGACAACCAGAAATTGTGGAGAATACACAACAAAGTCGCCCCAAGTCACCCCTGCAATTGCCGTCTGCCCAAGCACATGATAATAGTAATAGTGGGTGCGGTTTAGCCTATATGTGCCATTATTGTCCTTTATAAGGCATGAGCCTTGAATACATGGTTCTTTAAGGTCTTTCATTGAGTAGGGGCACTTGATTTCTACGATGCCATGAGGTTCCTGTTCCTCGGGGTCCCATACCACACGATCAGGAGAGGCACCAAGCCACGGGCATCCTGGGTCCACGACAAGGCCGCAGTGAAATGTCTGGATGTTGTGCCTGATGGTGCGCAGCGTTGTTTCGTATTTCTGAACAGCCACGGCTTCACTTGAAACTCCATACCTGAAACAGCAATATTTTGCAGGCTTAGTCAAGCTTGCATTCTACGATACAATCAACATTTTGCAGTGCATACAAGGTGTATACATATGTTAAACACAGCATGCAAAGCTACTTCCTTTTTTAAAGTTTCTTGAATACTGTGATAGTAGACACATGAGTGTGATTTGTTGATAACATTGCACCTGTGCATTCATTAGTGCAAATCACTTATAGCCACTGGTGTTTACTGGAAGCAGTGCTACGTATAGCAGATGTAAACAGGGCATAGGAAGTTACTTAACGTGTATACTGTGTTACTGTACCATATCTTCTTGCTTTGTTACAAACCAACTTTTTCAATAAAATGTTCAACTCATACTTACTGTATGGCCCTTACTCGAGACAGATCTCTGTCAGTGGTGAGGTTTTGCAGGCCTTTCTCCGTCCACTTTTCACGAGAGACGGCAACACCAAAGTTAGATGCCGTTAAGCGGTCTTTGCGAGCAGCTCTCCATGTTGCACTTTGGCTCTGCTGGCGAGAGGTCTGCTCAAGCTTACGAGCTTCGTCAATAGACATCACGAGAGCCTGCATATAAAGGTGCAGCACATGTTCGGGTTAACACAAAGAACGCCAATATAATCACGCTTTACAACGCCTGGTTGCTAAAACGAACGAAAGTAGTTGTAGAAATAGGTTGATTAGTACAAGTTATGTTTATAGGACATGACAAAAGCACAAAATGGAAGAGCAGGTTCTACTTGGAAGTTATGCACAATATTCCTGTTTTTCCGTGCTTTATTTCATGCTACACGCATACTATGCATTGCCCTACTGGTAAGAGGTTGGTTTAAGCCTGTTTTCTGTGCTTTGTGCCATCCCACATGCCAACAGGTATTTACATGCATGTGCTTGCCTCGATTACAGCTTGCTGCGTTGGTGGCAGGCAGACACACGACACAACAGTGGGCACAGTTTTTGAAAAAAGTGCTAGCTGCACGGGTGTCAGCTGCGTAGCTGAACCCTGCTGAATTTCTGGCACAAATAAGTCGTGAAGTCGTGTGGCACAAGCGGTTTCTGGCTCCACAAGAGGCTGCCTACACACGTGTCGCCAAACAAGCTGTCTGCTTTTGTCGGTGCTGTAGACTTCCAGTGCCCCAGAAGTGAACTCTTAGTATGCGCAGCCATCTCGATTGCAAACTGTTTTGCAGCTTCTTGAACGTCTTCTAGGGACCTCGGCCTTTTTCTGGCTTCATAAAGACGCGACTGGAGCGGGTTAGACACACCCTCTGCCCTTGCGGCTCTCCAATCAATGTCATCAACGCTGGAAGCCGGTATTTTCTGACCCCGGGGCCGCCTCCACATTTGAGGAAGTTCCGTACATGACAGTTCTGGGGGAGGCTCCTCATACCCATTTGTGATAATGAGCACAAGGACTTTCAACAGTCCCATTACATGGTGACATGCTCCATTTTCTCCGGCGGCGCATTCGCATACGAATTCTCGCACGTAACCATCATGTGTCAGTGCGGCGGACACGGTGTACCAGTAGCGCACCTAGGATCTCTAGCAGGGGGGGGGGGGGGGGGGTTCAATTTTTCACGAAGGGCCGGGCATGCCATTACACAGTTGTTGCTTGTGTAAAAAAAAGGAAATAAAAATGCCAAATAATAGTACATCAATGATGATGATTATTTTTATTATTTTTTCGGCATTTTGCAGAGACATTAGCGCCACATCTTCTAGGACATAGGAGCAGTTACGGTGTGGGATGGGATTATTCGGCCTCAGGGGGGGGGGGGGGGGGTTACAATACCCGAACCCCCCCCCCCCCCGGTCGTGCGCCATTGTGCTCTACGATGCGGTAAAACGCATTTTGTGCGATTTCTGATCGAGTCAAAATTTCACAAAAAACCCAAGACTATAGTCTACT
>JABSTT010005154.1:0-5000 GCA_013339685.2 Hyalomma asiaticum
CTACTTATTGCGCGCCTTCATGAATAAAAATACGGTCTCTCAAAATCTTCCCCAAAATGCCAAAAAAGTAGGCTATAGTATTGGGCTTTTTATGAAATTTTGACTCGTTCCGAATCGCACAAAATGCGTTTTCCCGCATCGTATAGAGCTTCCTCTACTTATTGCGCGCCTTCCTGAATAAAAATACGGTCTCTCAAAATCTTCCCCAAAATGCCAAAAAAGGTAAGACTATAGTATTGGGCTTTTTATGAGTTTTGACTTGTTCCGAAGTCGCTCTAAATACGTTTGTCGCCATCATAGAGCATTCCTCTACTTATTGCGCGCCCTCCTGAATAAAAATACGGTCTCTGAAATTTTTTCCAAAATGCCAAAAAAGGTAGACTATAGTATTGGGTTTCTGTGAAATTTTGACTCGACCAGAAGTCGCACAAAATGCGTTTTCCGCATCGTATAGAGCATTCCTCTACTTATTGCGCGCCTTCCTGAATAAAAATACGGTCTCTCAAAATCTTGCCCAAAATGCCAAAAAAGGTAAGACTATAGTATTGGGTCTTTTTGTGAAATTTTGACTCGATCAGAATGCGTCTTCCCGCATCGTAGAGCATTCCTCTAATTATTGCGCGGCTTCCTCAATAAAATGCGGTCTCTCAAAATCTTTCCCAAAATGCCCAAGGTAAGACTATAGTCCTGGCTTTGTGTGAAATTTTGACTCGATCAGATGTCGCTATAAAATATGTTTTCCGCATCATAGAGCATTCCTCTACTTATTGCGCGCCCTCCTGAATAAAAATACGGTCTCTGAAATTTTTCCCAAAATGCCAAAAAAGGTAGACTATAGTATTGGGTTTCTGTGAAATTTTGACTCGACCAGAAGTCGCACAAAATGCGTTTTCCCGCATCGTATAGAGCATTCCTCTACTTATTGCGCGCCTTCCTGAATAAAAATACGGTCTCTCAAAATCTTGCCCAAAATGCCAAAAAAGGTAAGACTATAGTATTGGGTCTTTGTGAAATTTTGACTCGATCAGAATGCGTCTTCCGCATCGTAGAGCATCCTCTAATTATTGCGTGGCTTCCTCAATAAAATGCGGCCTATCAAAATCTTTCCCAAAATGCCAAAAAGGTAAGACTATAGTCTGGGCTTTGTGTGAAATTTTGACTCGATCAGATGTCGCTATAAATATGTTTGGCCGCATCATAGAGCATTCCTCTACTTATTGCACGCCTTCCTGTATAAAAATACGGTCTCTCAAAATCTTCCCCAAAATGCCAAAAAAGGTAAGACTATAGTATCGGGTTTTATGTGAAATTTTGACTCGATCATAAGTCGCACAAAATGCGTTTTCCCACATCGTGGAGCATTCCTCTACTTATTGCGCGCCTTCCTGAATAAAAATACGGTCTCTCAAAATCTTGCCCAAGATGCCAAAAAAGGTAAGACTATAGTATTGGGTTATTTGTGAAATTTTGACTTTGTCAGAATGCGTCTTCCCGCATCGTAGAGCATTCCTCTAATTATTGCGTGGCTTCCTCAATAAAATGCGGCCTCTCAAAATCTTTCCCAAAATGCCCAAAAAGGTAAGACTATAGTCCTGGGCTTTGTGTGAAATTTTGACTCGATCAGATGTCGCTCTAAATACGTTTGGCCGCATCATAGAGCATTCCTCTACTTATTGCGCGCCTTCCTGTATAAAAATACGGTCTCTCAAAATCTTCCCCAAAATGCCAAAAAAGGTAAGACTATAGTATTGGGTTTTTTTTTTTTTTTGAAATTTTGACTCGATCAGAAGTAGCACAAAATGCGTTTTCCCGCATCGTATAGAGCATTCCTCTACTTATTGCGCGCCTTCCTGAATAAAAATACGGTCTCTCAAAATCTTGCCCAAAATGCCAAAAAAGGTAAGACTATAGTATTGGGTTTTTTGTGATATTTTGACTCGATCATAAGTCGCACAAAATGCGTTTTCCCGCATCGTGGAGCATTGCTCTACTTATTGCGCGCCTTCCTGAATAAAAATATGGTCTCTCAAAATCTTGCCCAAAATGCCAAAAAAGGTAAGACTATAGTATTGGGTTTTTTTTTTTTTTTTTAGAAATTTTGACTCGATCAGAAGTCGCACAAAATGCGTTTTCCGCATCGTATAGAGCATTCCTCTACTTATTGCGCGCCTTCCTGAATAAAAATACGGTCTCTCAAAATTTTGCCCAAAATGCCAGAAAAGGTAAGACTATAGTCGGGTTTTTTGTGAATTTTGACTCGATCAGAAGTCGCACAAAATGCGTTTTCCCGCATCGTAGAGCATTCCTCTACTTATTGCGCGCCTTCCTGAATAAAAATACGGTCTCTCAACATTTTGCCCAAAATGCCAAAAAAGGTAGGACTATAGTATTGGGTTTTTTGTGAAATTTTGACTCGATCAGAAGTCGCACAAAATGCGTTTTACCGCATAGTAGAGCACAGTGGCGCACCGACGGGGGGGGGGGGGTTCGGGTGTTGTAACCCCCCCCTGAGGCCGACCTAATCCCATCCCACTCCGTAACTGCTCCTATGTCCTAGAAGAATGTGGCGCTAATGTCTCTACAAAATGCCGAAAAAATATTAAAATAATCATCATCATTGATGTTGCTGTTATTTGGCATTTTATTTACTTTTTTTTACACACGCAACAACTGTGTAATGGCATGCCCGGCCCTTCGTGAAAGATTGAAGGCCCCCCCCCCCCCCCCCCTCTGGTAGAGATCCTGGGTGCGCTACTGGAGCGTAGCGAAAGATGTCCTGGCTCGCGCGCTCAAACCACGCGCGACGCACTTTTGCCGGGGCGGTGGTGTTGGGCCGGCTGGGCTCCATGGAAGTATTCTAAAAACACCTTCTACGATTCAGGGGAGCCCAGCTGTTCGCGCCGCCGAAACGGAAGCTCATCGTACTTCAAAGCGCGATGGAGTTTCTGTTAACAGTCGGTGACGCACTCTGTGGAAGTGCTTCGTCGGCGCAGCAAGCTATATTTGCTGGTAGAGATCGCAGATATCTAATTCTTTTGCTCAGCATATCGCATCATTAACGCACGCGCGCACGGCTGCGTTCACATTTTGCATTAGGAAGTATGACATCCGTCACGAATTTTTTTTTTTTTTATGACTGAAATTTAGGGACACGGGGAAAAGAACAGCACAAACTGAATTCGTAGGCATTCCATGTAAGATCTTGGAGGACACAAATATCGATGGGACACTGACGTCTCTACACTGAAGCAGCGCAGATCATGAACAGCGCGCTGAAAGGACGGCGCCTCCTGAAAAGCGAGGGGTGCAGCGGCAGTCGCGGAGTCGATCGGCACTGCGTGCGTGCCAGTCGTTGCCGTAAGATAAAGACGAAAGCCGTACGGAGAAAAACGAAGTAGTTGACGATGTCCCCGCGCGTCACTTCGAGTACACAGCGTGGTGCCCGTCGGCGTCCGGCAGCTTCGTGTAGGGATCGACATCGTCGCACGTTCGCGCATTTGCTCACATAAACATCGTGCCGATACGATTAACAGGCTGATAATCTTTCCGCAAGGGACGGCGGCGACATTGCGCCTAGAAATTTAGAGAAACGAACCAAAACGCGGTCGAATCAACGAATGTATGAACGGCGCTGCAGGGAACGAAACAAGAAGTGGTCCCCATGGTCCTCCAGCATGCCCGTCGCGCCGACAGGGGGCAGTCGTGACGTCACGTGCAAGCTATGTATACACAAGATCAACGCGCTTTTTACGCGCAATTAAACACCCACACTTTTGTCTCGCTCAAACGGTGATATTTTAGGACAGCGGCAGTACCAGCGTCAGACATACACAGGTTCATCGAAGCTCACAATTCTGTTAATCGCTTCGCAAAAAAGAAAGCGCAGTGCAGTGGGAAACCTCTCATCATCTTTGTTCAGTAAGCCCTACTGATCGACAAATATGTGTGATTGCATTTGAATCAGAAAAGAGTGCGGCAGCAACTTTCCGTGGCATACATGTGCTTGCTCAAAGTGCGTCGCTTCGATGCTCACCGCTTCATCTTCAAGCACCGCGATGTAATAAAATCATCTGTTCAGGTTAACCGATGCCAAGGCTGTACTAAGCAGTAATTTTGATTCGTCGTAGTAGCGTATTCTTAAGGCTTGAAGTGCCGTTCGCGTGTAGACGAACTCGGCCGGTACTATGCCCAAGCTTCACTGGGAGCATACTGGGACAGACCGATCGGGGCTCGGCGGCTTGAGAAAGCTAACATTATTGTATGTTATCTCAAGCGCCCTAGCGCCCATACTAAGTGATATGCTCTTGGCCTATTACGACAGACTTTTAGTAGGAACCTGTCTGATGCAAAGATCCTAAAAGTTTTCCGGTACGTTGATGACTATCTAGTTTTATTTGACTCAGCCCTGACAGTCAGTAAGGTGGTTGACCTATTTAACCACTATCTGGACAATTGATGATCACATGTGAGATTCCTCTTGAAACGCAATCCAGTTCTTGGACTTAAGATTGTTTTTATCGGTTGACCACATATGTTGGGAATAATCCTCGTGACAAGAAAATGTTGCTTCCATATCACTCATCACATTCCAAACTTGTCAAGCGGGCCATTGTTAACTTATGCCTAAACAATGCACTTCGAAAATCATGTCATCACAAAATGTCAGATAGCTTCAACAAACAGACAGAGCGCCTTTCGCAAGCCGGATATCCTAATCATATACTTGTATC
The DNA here is from genome assembly GCA_013339685.2 of Hyalomma asiaticum. Classification (NCBI taxonomy): domain Eukaryota; kingdom Metazoa; phylum Arthropoda; class Arachnida; order Ixodida; family Ixodidae; genus Hyalomma; species Hyalomma asiaticum. The sequence continues at coordinate 4,731 of JABSTT010005154.1, forward strand.
AGTAGCAGAAAGTGCCTTCAACAAGTTAAATAAAGAACATGCAAAGTGTGTAGCTATTTGTAATAACAAGAAAAAGGTTGTTGTGCCATTATGCATCACGTGTCGCATGCACTGAAGAAAGTCGGACGCAAGACTAATATTGATGTCGTATTTTCTGCCCCGCAAAAATTGCTCAGCATATGCAAAGCTACAGATCCGTTTGCCAAGAAACAGGTATGCTGTAAAAAGAATCATCAGTCCCATCTTGTGTCTTGTACAAAGAAGGCTGTG